>WYDI02037534.1:0-22023 GCA_009867235.2 Psittacus erithacus | reverse complement strand
TTTTTCTTTTTCTTTTTCTTTTTTTTTTTCTTTCGTCATCATCACATTTGTACTGCCTAACAGTCAAGAGGTTTTGAGGTTTTCCCAGACAAACATTAAAATTTACCCTTTGGAAAGATTTAGAAGGTGTGGTGTTTTTTCTTTTCTTTTCTTTTCTTTTTTTTTCCCCTGCTAGCTTGGGCAGTAAGGAGCAAGAATACTGTTTTTGCAGCAGGACAACTGCCCATGTGCTAGTATTAGGATACCTGAATACTGCAGTGAAGACTGAATTATAGACAAACACAAAACCAGTTATTTAAATGAAAGAGACCTTATTCTTTGCCTTTCCACTATCCCAGTGCAATAACTGCAAAGCAGAAGAATTAACGTTTTTCTTTTCTTCTAAATCCCTTCACTCAAAGGATGAAAGATGTTATAGAGAGTCTTTGTTTTGTTTTCAGCTCTTTTTATTTCATTTGTATATGTTGGCAGCTGATAGAGCCCCAAATCTTGTCAATCCCAGCATGCTAGGCACAGATGTATAAAGAACATTACAATTCCTGCTCAGAAGAGCTTAAGGACAAAAATCTAAAGGACAAGACATGGACAAGATAGCGATATTGCTAGTCACAAAGCTTTTACACTTTGTCCTGGAAAATAATGAGAAGTACTATAAAAGCCATGATGTTTAAAAAAATCTTATGTATATTACAGTTTCTGAATCAAGTTTCTAGATTTTTTTCCTGTATTCATTAGAACCCTCCCCCCTTCCAAAACCCACATTCTTTCTATTAAGAGTAAAAATCTTTTATTGAACATGGGACTTGTGTGTGTGCAATCTTAAAAAGCACTAAATATAAAATTGAACTTAAATAATGGGAAAAAAAAATGTCACCTCACAGCAAGTTATCTGCTACAGTGCCCAGAAAGGGGTGAAATAGCAGGAAAAAGAAATGTGATACATCAGAGGATAAAAAGGAAGAAAATGCAAGCGCATTTATATTTTTGGTTTCTTCCTGGAAGCTGCCAAAATTTCTCCATTGCAAGAATTTATGGTGATCCAAAAAGCTACCAAAAAGGCAGATATATTAGAGAATGAGAATGCATAACGAGCATTTACTTTTCTGGTTTGTCTAAAATGCACATGACTTGTTTTCTCCTCAGAAGTGTGGCTGTTTGGATCACCATAAACTAACCCTAAAATTTCTACTTTTCAGTAACAGAATACAGCCTATGAAAACGCAGCAGACAATGATGGCAAGATACCATGCATCACTGCAAACAAAATTTAAAAATATATTTTGTATCTTTTATTTGTCTGGGAAAAAATACCCAATTTGCAGAAGGTCTGCTTTAGCTTCACTCCTCAGATGCTAAGCCACATACAAGAACAGACAGGCAAGTGTAAAAGCAAAAAAAAAAAAAAAAGCATTCTCAAGGTTTGGTTTTGTCCAGTTTACTCACTACGTGCTTAATGACAGCTACAGTCACCAAAAGTAAGCAGCCAGATTACAAAGATTTAGTGATACTGAAAAGTTACTGATGCCTCTATCTCACTACCTCCACCCATCAAAATTATAATGTTATTTACCTATTAAATCTGGCTATTTAGAATAATAATAAAAACCTGATGGCAGTGTAATCCTTGTTTAGTGCAATATGAGAAGTTTGCAGAGAAAGGAAAAAACCTGAGCCTATATTTTCACATACATTAAAAGTATATATATGGGGTGTGATATCTCATTAAGAGACATCATATGCCACCTCTGGAGATGTTAATTCCTAGTCTCATCAGGGGAATGTGTGTGAGTGTGTGTACTGTGTGTTCACCAGTACTATTTCATAAATTGTCTGCCTCTAGATGATAGGTTATACACATCTGAAAACTCACACTATTCTTATATTAAACTTAACTAAAAAATCAGTGGTGGCTGTTCCCATATTTAGCATGTTTGCCATGTAGCAGCAACTGATGAACAGTGAGAAGGAGCATTACTTTTAATGAAAGCAAGACTAAGCTGGGCTTAGTCTTGGCCTGTACTCTAATGAATCTCAAACTGAAAATAATGGAAGGAGATTCTTCCAAGTAAAGAATTTAGGATTGGGTCTGTTTGCAGTCTTGGTGTGCAACTTTTGATTGAAAATACCTGGCATTTAAGCATAATTTTTTTATTCATAAATGACAGAGTTTTAATACTGTGTTTGGCAATATGAAATCCCTCAAAATTAATGGAAATTAGAAAGCACACTCACCTTCAAAAGCTGATACTGCAGAATTTTTCCTCAATGAACACTTTAATGGGTTTCTACTGTGAGCTTTACCTTCACAATTATACATTTCTAAATCATGCAGACAAATATATGCAATTTCTCATGAGGTCTGCATATTTCATTGGGTAGGGAAATTAAAACTAATGGGAATTTAAAATTAACCAGGTGATGTTGAAAAAAAAAATCTTCATGTCACAGAAGATTTATAACTCTTTTATGTGAATGTGTTACAATGAGGTGATGATGTTGTTTTCCTTTTTTTAAAAGTTGTTTTTACTTTTGTCCCTGAAAACTGGCATTTTGATACGATTCAGAATTTTGTAGTAATTTGCTATAGTTTTTGACATTAAATTTTCCACTATATGCGCTTGTATCACTCTGCACTGCTTTTTTTTTGAATCTGAGTCTTTCAAAACCAGTGAAAATATTGCAGCTTTAGGATCTTTCATAGCAGAACTGACTGGGTGAAGGTATCTAACAACTGTGTGATGAAAAGGACTTTTGGTGATCTTACAAAACATGTAGTGTCAGGGTAGAGATGATTGCTTTGTACGTTCAAGCTGTGAACCCTGAGGTGACGGGACTGATGTGACAAAGAATAAAAGCTCCTGATGATTTTATAAAGTCCTGATGAACTACGAATGCATTTATACACCCACACAAGTTCTTCTGAAAGGTTTATAAACTGGCAGGAGCTCCTATGGAGGCTATAAAACCTCCTGGACTCCTGAGGTTTTGTTAGATCAACGTGAAATCTTGTGGAACTTGTAAACTGTCAGTGAGGTCCTGCAGAGTTTATAAACTCTGGCTAGACCTTAAACAAAGTCTGAGGTTCCTGCAGCAGTTACAAGCCCACCAGGAGTTTTGGATTGTTTACAGTATTAGTATTTCGCAGAGAGAAATACAGCTACTCTTTCCAAAACTGTAACGTGCTCTCTAACATCATTCAGATATTTGTAGGAACAGTTGAGGACATGAAGAATCACCAAATTATAGAGTTTTCGTCTTTTGTCTACATATCAGTTTGCCAAAGATGAAAAAATTCTTAAGAGATTAATGATGTTATTCTCTTTATTACCACACTCCAGAGAAACTTTACTGCACATTTGGCAAACAAATACTGTAAAATTTTAAACCAGTGGGCTCACTAGAAATAAAACATTTTTTCCACAAGAAACAGAAGTGAAGACAACGCATGCTCAAGAGCTACTCTATTGAATCCTGCCATAGGTGGCCTGTGATAGAAACAACTTGAAAAACGCAGTGTTTTATGTCGGTTGCATAGGTTAAAAAAAAAAAAAAGGCTTTTTTGCATCTTTTGCTCCATGGGATCCTTTAAAAATTGCCCAAAAATATTTTTGAGTCTTCAGCTATATGAAGTTCTTTAGAAGGTATTCAGTTTTTGTTTCTCTGAGTGCAAGAAAATTCTAGCTGTTCCTTGGCCTTTGTCCCTGCTGCTACAAAACCTAGGTATTTCAGTCATCAGACAAAATATGTAAGGACAAGATCATGAGTCATCACAAAGTGTTGGTGCACTGGGGACTAATCCAAGGGGAAGGAGTCCTCACACAACTCCCTTCTCGGAGGAAGCATCTGCTTCTGGTGTAATTGATTGCATCGGCTTCAAAAGATCTCTGGAAAATATTAACTTCCATTTTCCTCTGATACAAGAAAAAAAATCCGTCAAATATTAAGGTATTAGGTCTTCCATTAAGAGTTTCAGCATGTTATAAATAGAAACCTACATTTATGTTATTGAACTTTTAAATATTATTTATATTTCACTGTTAGGAAGCTGAAACGTGTATGTACAAGAAGTTTCAGTCACAAGCAGAAATGCAGTTTAAATAAACAGTTTGCAATCTCTTCAGATGTTAAGTCAGATGTTATGTTAATGCTTAACATTAACTCTGCTTAAAAATACCTCTTCTTAAGGATAGATTTTTTTCTTTCAACCCTTTGTATGTCTCAGCTTCTGTACCTTAGAACATCATTTTAGGGGAAGGAGGGTAGTTGAATGTTGTGTGTGAAGAGCCGAGCAGTTCTTTGTAAACATCTGCCATTGCATCTTATGTGGATGAATGCATAATGCTTTCAAGTACACAAATCACATTTTAGATTTAGATCTTATTTACATAATACATAAGAATTCAGAAAATGTCCCAGAGGGTAAGTAAACAGTTTGAGCATAAAATAGAAAGAAATTTTGAGAACTGTTTCCTTTTTGGTTTCTTTAGAGTGTTTTTAAATCTAAGAGATGGTTATTGTGCATAACAAAATTGTTCTCAATCTATCTGCATGTAAAGATTCCTTTGTATGAAAATATGGCTTATCCTGCTGCAGGAACATCCCTCACACAGGTAATTTCAGGAATTCAGCTCCCGACGACATGCTCTGGGTTACCTGCATAAAACCAGTCAATTTTCTAGAAACATAACAAAATCTTTTGCCTGACATTTTCAAGTCCCAAATAAACAGGACCCCAACTCCTGCTCTATCAAGCTGAGAACATTATTTGCTGCTTGTTGGAAAAGGCCACTTTTATTTATTTTCTATGACTGTATTAACAATTGCATTACAAACACAATTTCCATCACTTGAGACCACAACAGAGCTATCTCATGGCTGCAATACCTTGACAGTCATTTTATCAGCTGGAGGGTGATGGAAACCAGAAGGAAGAACATGAAAAGATTAAATTCTCAAGCAAGCAGTTGCAAACTCCTTGTCCTTGAAGCTTATATAGATAACTTTCCTGTGTTTTTCTAACCTGTTCCCCCCTCTCCACTGCCACCCCAACAGTGAGGCATGTCACTCTGATGGCTCACATCCATCTCCTTTTATTGATGTCCACTTTGGTATCTACACAGGTCATCAATTTTGCTGCCTCTTTGGCAGCCTCTGGGAAAGGCAGGGCAGCCTTGCAGAACTTGGCATGCAGGGGGAGGCTTCACTCACTGCCGGACGCAAGGTTCCAGTAGGATGCTGGTACCAGGGTCTCATAAATCTTGTAGGTGACCCAGGTGAACTCTGAGGCTCAGAGCTCACTGAAAACTGATCAGGCCTCTGTTTAGTTTAACAGGCCCTTTTCAGTGACAAGTGAAGGGTTCAATGAATGCAGAAAACAGATATATATTAGTTGAAAAACTAATGGCTTTTGAAAGAATGTTTGACAATTGTTTAGGGCTGTCTATAGATCCATTATGCTGATAAATGACCAGCTTGGTCTATGCCAAACTGGAGATGGGCAGCGAGAATGCAACCTTGGTTTTCATTTTTTCCCTCCCCTATTTCCCTGCACACTCCCCATCTCCAGTGGCTTCATAAGAGCCACATGTGCTGTGGTGGTCAGGAGACTTAAAGAAGGTGGCAAAGTATATCTGTGCAGCTTATATTCAACCTTACAATAGAATTGGAATTAAGCAAGACTGCAGATGCCCCTGGTGACCTGCTATTGACCGCCTGAACTTCTAAGTTAGGGTCAGCTGGGGCCCAGCACAGGAGGTCAAAAGCTGGTCAGTGCTCTTCAGCTCCAGCATGTTGAATAGAGAGACTTTATTGCTGTGATTTATGCAATTTGCACAGTCAGGTTAAGGAGACCTTAAAACATGCCACAGTGCTCACTTGCACTGGGTACACCATCCACTCGGAAAATAAATTCCGATTGTCCATATGAAATCTCTTGTGGATACGCCTTGAAGTATATTCCCCTCTGTACTCTAAAGATTCATTCCCACACTCAACCCCTGAACGCGACAAGGTTAGTGTTTCCAGATTTATTTAAACAATATGAATGCACCAAATGAAGCACTTTACAAAGCTGATTAATTGCAAGGCCAGAATAACAATTGGTAATGAATTATTTCTGGGGGAGGGAGGAGCAGCTAAACTTTTAGTAAAGTTAAGATCTTAAATCAGTCACAGTGGCAATTTGAACACAGTGAAGACTAACTTTTAACCAATCCACAGAAATCAGTTTGGAGTTTCCGTTTCAGTTTTTATATTCCTTCTTTTATACACCAGAAATTTTAAGGTTGACGGGAAACTGTCAGAACAACAGTAAAGAACTTAAAAAATAAAAAAAAGCACTTTCTTCTCTTTGTAATAGAAAGTCGTCTTTTTTTTTATTTTCCTGGTGAAGCTTAAAGTAGATTAAATTAATGTTACCCACCCCCCACCTAAATGAGTTTCAGTGTCTGTGCTACCTGCTGCTCAAGCTTTTGGTCTTTCTCGAGCAGAAGCGGCTAGTGGTGATGTAGATTTTCTGTCAGACCTTTCTCTGACCACGAGACTTGTTTTCACTTGTGATCAAAGCAAGAAATTGAACCCCAGGCATCAAAGGTGAAAGGGTAGGGCATTTAAAAAACCTTTTAGTGATACCTCTTCTTCATTGTAGTAATCCTCTGGTGTGTGCTACCCCAATTTGAAAGATTTAATTTAGCAAGATATTAGTTCATAATAGGAAATAATTCCATCTGGCATAATGAAAGAAATATAAAATTTACTAAGTCTACTGAAAAAATGGCTTTAGCAGCTAGTCATTTTCAGAAGTATTTTAAAGATGTAGTTTTAATAAGCATATCCTGTGCCCTAGATTATACTTACATGAAGCTCAAGAATGGCTGAGCACGAACTGTTTGAATCCATCAGGTAAGTGAATGGTTATTAATAAATATATTTATAATCAGCTGTAGAACACAGCAGCACTGGTGGTTAAATAATAATTTGCTTTTAAAAGAGCTTAAACGTATTATTTAAAGTGATAGACAAGTCTGTCATAAGCATAATGCATATTTTTAAGGCTGCCAAAATGTGTATTTATCTGAAAGCTTGGAACAGATCCAAAAGACGCTTCCCAAGTCAATACCACACGTTGCAGCCTCCTATAGAAGTATTTTTCTCTAGTAATGAAATATGGGAAAAGCTATCGACTCCTTACTTCTTTTAATTCATAGATTAAGGTACACAGTGCTGACCACTGATTTATGCATAAGAGGGTCTGCTAACAAGCAACAGGAGTTGAATATGATTGCTCACCAATCTGCAGAGCTGGTGCTGACAGCTGTGGTCTTGTTTTAGCCTGTTGAGTTGCTTATTTAGAAACAAGGCAGACATCCTTCTCAAAGCACAGAAGAGTGTTATTTTTACCATAAGTTTCCATAGAACACCCTGAGCTTGTCCCAGAGTGAAGAACAAAAGCTGGCCACGTATATCATTATTGATCAATTGGCATTTTCAAGGGCACTGTCATGAGTCAACTGATGATTCCATGCTTTGCTTTTCACTGTTTAACAGTGAGTGATCATTGACTGGGCTCCTGAACAGTTACAAAACTACCACAGAATAGATACTGAAAATAAGGAGTTACTGAGACACCTACCATCCCATGTCTTGGATTATATTGCACAATATAATATAAAGTACAGAGAAAAGTAATCATCACTCTCACTTAGTGAAAAGGACTCTTCCTAGTAAACTGACTGTCCACTGAAATCCCCCCCAGTTTTTCATACTATTCTCAGCCTTCTGAGGCAATCAGTTTTAGAAGACACCATTGTCTATATCCTATGGTCCAAACCTATAACTATTAGTTTATCATTGTGGCTTTCAGGTGAGAAGTCTCACATTCCTCACAAATCTGCGACAGAAACCTAAGAAGATAGAATCTCATTTACAAGCAGGTCTAAGTTTGTTTGAGTATTTCTGTAAACTAAGAAAGTTTGAAACCTACTAGTGTAAGAGCAAAAAATTTTTTGGAGGTTTAGTTCAGGGAACATTTCAAAGCTAATTTGAATCCTATCCAAATTTCATCTAAACTTCAGCTAGATTTCTCACAGGAACACACTCTTGCAATGTGTTTCTGAAGTTTGACTCCAGATAGAATTACAAATACTGCAATAATGCTGGATAATTCTTTGTGAATTGATAGTTATGCAAAACAGAGCAATCCCAAAAGGAAAAACAAAACCTTCCTTAAACACTTCAAAATATTTTGTTTGTGATAGGTACAATGTGCAAATTTCTTTCAACTTTTTTATTTTCTAAGTATAAAAACATTCTAGATCCGCAGTGAGAATTGTGAGAAGAGTGAACCTTGCAGCTGTTAAGAGGCAAAGCTGTTTTGGAAAATATACTAAATTTAAACAGCATTATTTTAAAAAGAATTTTGCATCTAATACTAGCATGATATTAATGAAGAAAGAAGTACTTCTGATGCCTGTTGGTCTGTTTTGGATCAATATACTTTAAAATTACCAAAAAATGACATGATTTGGAAAGAGACAATCCCAAATATAATCAATATGCTTCAATACAGAGATCCTGTTTCTAAACAATTGGAAAGATGAATAGAGTCACAGGTTAGATATACATAATTTTCTGTATTTTTATTGCAGAAGTTTTCTGGGGCAGTTTGTGAATTTTGGTGTTTCTTATCACTGCCAGTGCAAATTTTTTTTGATTCTTACCCTTTGTAGCACAGAAAACCTTGGACAGCCCTGAAGTTCAGGATGGAAGGGTCTGCCTTTACTGTTACATATTGTGCTGAGTTCTGGTGCATCTGAGGTCTGAGCTGTTGAAGTCTGAATGAAAAGTTGGAAGGATGTGTAATGATGCTCGCACGTTTGTATGTAAAATAAAATAAAAACTATTATCAACTGACAGTATTTGGTCCAAACAGGAAATTACGGCCCAAGAACAGATTGAGGCTGAGCCTGCATATGAATGAAATAGGTCCAAATGAAAGGTTAATCAGCTTATTAATAATATAGCTTTAATGCTGTGTCATAGAAACGTAGCATGTCTTTCATATTTGTGTGCGGAAAGAGCAAGATCAAAAGGATTCTGGTGCTTAATGTTCACCCAAGTGCAACATTTAGACTTTAAGCACCCAGTGCCTAATCCTGAAAACCAAAACTGTACATGAAGTTCCCTTGGATTTATTTGCATACTCTACAAAGAACCACCAAACTTAATGGTTTGTTTCCTCACCTTTCCTTATACTTTCTCTTACTTTCTTTGTAAAGCAAATTCTCAGCTTTCAAATTCCTAGGGAGTTTGGACTTCCGGGTGTTCAGCACTCTGTACACATTGAGAAAAAGATCTTAACATTTTCAGTCAATTTTACAATCACATTACTCAGTCTGGCATTCAAATAGAGTCAGCTTTCTTGTTCTTTACTGAGAAACTTCAAAATGACTTATTCTCATTATCTTACAAAGGAAAGACTATTTATTATATTTGATTCCCTATGTTAATATCTTTAACGTTTTATTACCATGCTGGGATTAGAGAGTTATTCAGACTGATGAGCACAGCGGACTCCTAAAACTCTGGCTATGTGAAACATGTTCTTAAATGTCTTCTCTAAGAGGAGGCTCTAAATAACTAGATTTGTAGCTAGGCTTTACATTTTAATGTGAAAGCAGGTGGCTTCTTAGTTTTAACTTCTGGGAATACACTGTGAAGCAGACAAACATTGACTTTTGGCTTTGTGGCTTGCAAAGAAAGTCATCTCATGGACTTCATACAGGGTGGCTTTACCTTCCCATAAAGAAAAGTCTAAAACCCCAAACTCAGATATTTATCTTATTTTCACAAGGTTAATTGTGACTTCTGTTCAAAAAGACCTCTTGAGAAGTGAGGTTAGAAACAAAAATGCTATCTGCTTTTAAGTGGAGCATGAAACCCCTTCTAAGGTCAAAACTGAGGTCATAAAGAGAATAATATGGGTTTAGCATGCAGTGCAGCTGCTGTATGCTGTGTTTAGCTGGAGAATAAAAAAGGAGCTTTTGTTTCCAGTACTGTTACTCCTTGCATCTTTCTAAGTAATTTGTTCCTTCTGTTAACAGTTAACTTGAATGTGTACCTATGTGGCAGCCAGATATTTACTTAAAAATGTCTGATTTCAGAAATAAAACAGTCTTGATACAACTTAAAAAAGTTATATCTCTCCTGAAAAAAATGTATTTATAAAGGCCCATGCCCTTACAGTGACAACCCCCTTTTTTTTTGGTGGCAGAAACCAGCGACTCCCATCATGTAATGAGGTGTCATTCAATTCTTCTACAGGGGAGACATCACCAGACCAAGTTCTGATTTACATTAGGACAGAGGATCTAAGGATGGATTATAATGAGCTAAATCAAGAAGAAATAAAATAAATTACCTCCCCCCAGGCTGTATCATTCTCAAATGCCACAGTGACCAGCTGGGGAACAAGGTATTCAAGGTTTTTTTTGCAATGAACACCTGGAAAAAGTTGGAAAAGGCACATTCCAGGGGTGAATGGAGAGGACTGCACAGGTTTAATCCACTAAACAGAACTGTGGAAAAAGTCTAATTCCATTATTCAGTGGCTGCTGAATGTATTTTACCTTAGGGAGATGTACTTCTCCCCATTTTCAGTAATTCTATAGTCCATTTCAGCCTCTAGGCTTGAAAATTAACAGCACACTAACAGAACTATTGCCTGCGCTTGTGGAACTGTCTGTTTAGGATTAGGCCAATAAATATTGATGGAGATAATTGTTCCTGCACTTGAACAGCAGACAGATAGAACTGAGAGAAGTTTAACTGGCATTTGCATTTATGCTTGGTAAACAGAGCTGGGTTTGAAAGTGCTGAACATCCAGCATTACCTTCTGCACAGTTCATATTCCAAAGCATTAGTGATCACAAAGATCAGTTTGATAAAATATTGCAGCAAAGGTTAAATCAAACCATTTAAGCAGTAATTTATCACATCTAAATAAATAAATGTCAATGGCAATACATAGTAAAATACATCTAATTGTCCTTTGGTAATTTTATTTTCTTTTTTTGAAGGCTCATCAGTCACAACTTCTCTTAATTCCAATTTCATGCGTCATGTTTTGTCTGCACACATTTTTCAAATTGTGTTTAAGCTTGAACAGCAAGATATTCAAAGGTAGCCATACACTGGAGGAGAACTGGCTTTTCATTTCTTGTATGTTTCCATTAATTCACTTTTTAACCTTTGTTCTTAATCAGAAAGTTTATGGATGGCTCTGTGATATATATCGCCCAGAATGAAATAATTTGCTCACACCCAGTTTTCTACTTCATTAGCTAAGACAATTTATCATGCAACTGATCAATCAGATAAGGAGGACCTTATTCTATGGTCATGTAGTTCCCAGCAACACTTTACTCAGTCAAAATAAACTCAATATGCACTCTTTGCAAACGTGATGTGGCCAAGATGCATCAAGATAAAAGGACTGACAGTTCAGCTCAAGAAGGCCATTTAAGTGAAGTGTACAGCACAACCTGAGGAAAGGCTGTCCTCACAGAACAATGTTCAAGGCGCATTAAAGAAATGAAGGGAATGGACCCTTTTCTGCAAGTGGCTGTGTGCCTGAAGTTCTCCGTGATTTGTACGAGTGAGTGATGCATAAAATCTCATTCAATTAAATAACGTGAATTGCCTCTGGCTTGATGAACGACTGTTAAAAACTGTGTGCTTCTCTCTAAGGGAAGTACACTTACTTGAATGCAAACAAAGTGTCTGGAAGTTATATCAAATTAAAAAACATGCCGTGGCTGTTAAAGAAGTGCCTCCTGCATTGGCTTTGAATATGATGCCAATATATCAAAGACCTCTGACATTGCTGCCACTTGATCTGGACGCAGGAAATATGGGATTCCGGGCAGATGAGACCTGAAACTGAAGCTCCCAAAACCTTCCTTGTGCAAGTGATTAGGTGCAGCTGTTTCGCTTCACATTTTGGAGCACTTGAACTCTGCAATCTGCCACATTTTTACAAGACCACATGTACAGAGGGTAAAAAAAGTTATCATGCCCTGGCTAGACAACAGATGTGGGGATAAAGAAATGTCTCCATTAAGAGAGAGAGAAAAAAAAAAAAAAAAAGAAATAAAAAGTTAAAGGGAGCTATCCCAAGATAAATTTATAAAAATTTTCCTCAAATGCTACAAAACGAATATACTCGGTCTTTAAAAACATCTTTGTCCTTCTAAATCTGCCCAAAGGTATGAAGTTTTTAAATAAAAAGACTAGGGAAACTCAAATGTCACCTTGACACTTGGTCATAGTCTATAATAAAACAGCTTGCTCAACAATATTTCAGGGTGGAGGCTCCTTCAGCTCACATCAACAAAACATAAATACTAGGCTATATAGAAGAAATTATATGAAAAATCCAAGCCTAACATTTTCACCAACTCTTCTGGTGCTCCTTATTTCTCAGGTCTGTACTGTAAAAGGACCACAGAATGATGAGGATTAGTTCAGAGGAGTCTTCTCTATAAATTGATGAAACCTTTTTATTCTACAGTTTTGGTCAAATAGCTATTTAAAGCCTGATCCTACTGCACAAAATTTTACTTTTCGTGAGGTTTCTACTACCCATCACCAGAGACCTTTACTCAGCCATAGCTCTCTAGTTTCTTTCTGTTGACTTTTTACGACTCAAAGGTGTTTGATTAGAGGTGCTTCTTTTATCACTGTGCAATACACAGAAATTTTTATGGGACAACCAGACTGTCTTAGGTGTCCTGAACAATGAGCATTTCACAATGCAGAAACCTCTGACTCCTGGACCAACAAAGTATTAAGGAAAACAACAAACATGCTCTCATTTTACCTGAAGTAGGAGTTGTGAGTGGGAGAGGGCAGATTTGATCTGCTGTGGTTTAAAAGTTTTGATTACTGAGCCCTCCTTTCACTCTCATTTACACTTAGTGAAGATAAAGCCCTGAGGGTTTCCTACACCAGGAAGTAAAGCTGATCTGTCTTATACTTCCCAGAAACACAAGGGAAGTGGTTTTTTATGCCCTAATTACAGCAAAGTTTCAAAACTGATTAACACCGACTGCTGGTGATGGAAACAAAACAAAAAGAATGACGCTAGAGCTGAAACAAGGTGAGTAAAGTTCTGGTATTTTGGAGAAACAGAGGGTTTCATCTCATTTCTCATCATTTTGGGGGCTGTCTGGGAGAAAGCCATTCTAAGAAACTTTATCATACCTACTTTTTTTGAAACTCTTCATGAAGGCATAAAATTAGAACAACACATCTTCTTCTAAAAAATAAATCATAATTATGACAGGCTCAAGAATAACCTGAAGTCATGACTCAAGAAGACTAAAAGAAAACTTTGGAGGTTATTTCATATTTTTTCCTCACATGATCCCCTTAGTTTCAAACCAAACTCAATTTGAAGGAATGGAGAGAGGAAAGAAAAGAGAGGAAGAGGTCCACAGGTACGAAAGAGCAAAATAAGCTTAGAAATTAGGGAAATTGGGTTGTAAAAGATCAGCTTCTATAGAAATGTGGTCCTGTAAAGCCCAATCCTATAAAATCAGATGCTGAAATAAATCTATTCTCCGTAAAAAACAAAAAAACAGAAAAACAAAAAACAAAAAACAAAACCAAAATGCTGAGAAAGAGAGACTTCAAACTACCTAAAATTAGCAAGAGAAAATAAATTCAGAGTCAGGCATTGTCACTAAATGAAATGATACCCAAAAACTTGTAAGCCATTTCAGCAATTTCATGTTGCATTGAAATTCCTCAGACAGGGTAAGAAGAAGATCTTTCTATGAGATATACAATGGGAGAGGAAAGAGACGATATGCTGACAGCACCAAGGCAAACATGGCATTGGAAAGAGGCAAAAAATGGTGAAACCTGAACAGCTGATACAGAATAAGAAAGAGAAATAGAAGGAGGAAGATTTAAATACAAAGATAGCAACCAAGAAGCTTGAAATAGAAACTTTGATGGTCACTTAGAAACATCCAATGAATACAGAAGACATGTGGGTGGCTGCAGAGATCTCTGTCCATATGACACTGTGAAAGTCTGAGTCAGTCCCAAGGTCTTTGAGGAATGAGAATTTCTGCACAGCACTGCACATGGCTTTCCTGAAAATGCACTGTAGATCTTTGACCCATATCTCAAAAAATATAAGAGTAGGACAGAAACATGGCAAAGGCTCATAAAATATTTGGAAGAGTGCAGAGATCTCATGTCTGCTGATGTCCATCTTCTCACACACTTTGTGGAATTAGCCATCACCTGAAGTCTGGATGGGAGAATCTCTTGGACAGATATGGAGGGTGGCTGCATCCAGAAAAAGTGAAAAAAATGGAACTCTTTAAATAGAGTAACAGAAGGTTGTGGAAGCTGTAAAGGAAGTCTGCTCATGGATGAAAATGTGGTGAGAAGGCAGTTAAGGAGGCATATGAATCATGGATGTAAGTGTTAAACATCCTGGTGTAGGACGCTCTAAAATAGTGACTCAGGCCCCGGCAAAGCCTCAAGATAAGGAAAGATTGTCAGCTCCCCAGGGCTCTGAAACAAAGAGCAGAAGAATGTGCAAGTCAGAAGCAAGTCCCCCAGTTTTCTCCAAACCTCTTAGTTTCATCTTCCTTTCATTACAATATCTCCCTCTCCTTTATTTGTTCCCTGTTCCTTCTTTCTGTGTCCTTTCCTCAACTGCTTCTTTACCCTTTCTTCCTTTTTCATGTTTCTTTGTCTTAACAAAACTGCCTTCCCCACCCCTGTCTATAAATTTCCATCATTTGCAGGGTTAGAGGCCTACATGCCCTACAAAGTACAAAGACACCTTTCCACTTTGGCACTTTCTCTACCTTCCATACCTCTATTGCACTGTCTTCCTTAGTTTCCTTTTTATTTTCTTAGCTTTTACACTATGCTTTCCATGCCAAAACTTCAGCAAAACATCAAAAGGAAAAACTCAGCAACACAAACTAGAGATTTGATTGCAGCCAAGTGTAACTAAATAAAAATGCTTTTGCATTAGCCACAGTTACTAACAGCATTTAATAGTTGGTGATCTGTAGTTTTTACTAGGTGAACAAAAGGTTGGAAAGCATAAGTAGGAGAGCAGGCAGCACAGCAAAAATTTCATTCCTCGTACAAGATTGTCCAAAGCAGCACATTTTTTGTGTGTATTTTTGTTCTACTTCAGTATAAAGTGAAACCTTAAAACACATTTATTGCAAAATATGGCTTGAGACATAAGTTACTTAAATTTGTATTGTCCCTTTGCACCCCCCATGATGAACATAATCTCATCTCACTTTCTGCCACTAAAAGGAGGAAGTGAGAATGACATTCACTGATTAGAGAATTAGTAGTATTCCACACATTCTTGTTTTAAAGAATGCAATCACCCAGATGTTGCTGCTGTCAGTAGAACTGCAATACTGTGCATGTTCACACTTCAGTATGTATTAAAAGCACAGTTTATAAATGTATGAGATGCATAACACACTGTCTGTATGGAAATATTATTCTAACATACCTTAATTGTATTCAATAATCACATTTTATAACCTTTTAATTGACTAGTATTTAGTGTTTGATAATTAAAAGATTGTAACCAACCACCCATTGAAGCTAATTACCTGTAAATTTTGCTGGTCAGTTTAAGTATTTCTTTTACTATGCTCAGGATGTGGCATTTTTCCAATTTCTTAATGGGCTACATTTAGAAAGGGATCTACAGAAAACCTCTTATCTGTAGCATGTGTGTTACAGAAGAATAACTCATATGACAGCAATCTTGTTAGAGGCCATTATGAACAACATTCACCATGGGCCATATCTTATGCTGTCAGTTTAGCTACTCTGATTTACACCAGCTGAGGAGCAGGACACATGGATGATTGCAAGGAATGGTAAGTTTTTTAGATGCATCAAATCCTTCAAGATAAAGATTGTCAGTATAAAACATAGCTGAATTAAAAAACAAGGTTTCTAAGAAAAGCTAAGTAAAGTTATAATAACTGCAGTGAAGGTAGTGCTACTTCCTCTGTGTTTATCTCTGTGTAGGACTCAATTTGGTCCTGTACAAAAGGACTAGTTGTGAAGTCCTGAAGGCATTCTATTAGTGCAAAAAAAAAAAAAAAAGGTTTGAAATTCAGAAAAAAAAGGTTTTAAGAACATAACAGAAAATTAACATGATGAAATTGACTCTTGAAATGTTCTCTTAGCTATATTTAATTATTTTTCTCTGGTAGGCCAGAATGGCTTACAAACATTAGCCTTTGACAATGTGTCAAAGATTCAGGGTTTGTGGCTCTTAACATCAAACTTTATACAGGTCCTGCAGGAACATGCCGTTTCTCTGAACTAATATATAAGTTGAAGCTACAACTGAAAAAAAAACAGATATTTGTATTTAAGTTTGGCCTTTATCACATCATAAAGAGGAATGTGGAGCTGTTGGTGTGACTCCAGAGGAGGTCATGGAGATGCTGCGAAGGCTGGAACACCTCTGCTCTGGAAACAGGCTGAGGGAGCTGGGCTTGTTCAGTCTGGAGAAGGCTCTGGGAGACCTTAGAGCAGCTCCAGTGCCTGAAGTGGCTACAAGAAAGTTGGAGAGGGGCTTTAGACAAGGGCCTGTAGGGACAGGACAAAGGGAATGGCTTTAACCTGACAGAGGGGAGATTGAGATGAGATCTTAGGCAGAAGTTCTTCCCTGTGAGGATGGCAAGGCCCTGGCACAGGTTGCCCAGAGAAGCTGCGGCTGCCCCATCCCTGACAGTGTTCAAGGCCAGGTTGGACGGGGCTTGGAGCAGCCTGGTCTAGTGGAAGGTGTCCCTGCCCCTGGCGGGGGTTGGAATGAGCTTTAAGGTGCTTTCAACCCAAACCAGGATTCTATGGTTCTATGAAACACAACCCTCAACAGAGCAATTACAGATCAGTGCAAATAATAGCTACACAGCTGGGATTTTTATTTTTGATTTTGAGGAACTCAGACTGAAATCATCTTTTCACTTTTACACACATCCACTTTCTTCTTTTGTAGCTGCATCTTGAAGTAATTGTAGTCATGTGTGATCTCTTGTGGTGTGCTGCTAAGAAAATAACCTCCCAATCTCTTAGATGGACCTCTGTAAACTGCCTTCAGGAGCTCACCTGAATACAAGCTTTGCCCAGGCACCTAACCAATGTGGATCTGAGATGATATGGGAATGGTAGCTTCACCTATGGGGTGATGACACAAAGATCCAGAAGCAGACACAAGACCATGTATTAGATGGGCAGATGCACGTCAGTGTTTTACCTTCTCTTTTTATCTGTATGTATGATATGATTTGAATCTTAACTTCTCAATAGTTAGCAGACCAAAGCCAGCAACACCTGCTTGGTCATTAATGCAGAGAAAGTTAGATCTCACTGTGTCTTCTGCTGAGCAGTGGTCATTGCAGAAGGCCCAGTCAAGACCTTTCAGTGTGATCAGCAAAAGAATACCACCTTAGGGTAGGTTCAGAAAATTTGTTTTGAAAGCGAAGTCTATAAATTGCCCAGCTTCTGAAGCCTGGCCCATTTTTATGCATGGTTAAAAAAGGAAAAGGTATTTGGGAACTATTGCTGCTGGCAGCTGAGGCAGAGGTGGAAAATGTACTTCTAGAGCTGGGTTTTGTGTTTAGCTGTGCAGAGGACTGTGGTGACCACAGTCTGGGTTAGTGCCGCTTTGGGAATATAAACTTATTTTCCACAATTTACTATAATCCTCATGCAAAAAGAAGCTATCACAATTATATTCAGTCTTCTGTCTCTGAAAATTTAAAAATGTATATGCAAGAATTTTTCAAATAAATCATTCTTAGAAATTCTTTTTTCCGGTAGTATTTTGTCCGCAAACCTGAGGTGTACCTGTTTGTATTTACAGTGTTAAAATATTTTCAAATAATTGCTAATGTTTATCTCTAAATTGTTTTGAATGGATTTTTTTTTTTTTTTTTTTTTACAAATAACATTGACTTATTGTTTCAAATTATATTTTGCCTTGCATTGGGAGGAAGTAAGAGAAAAACTAAAAAGAATTGATCTCTGAGGAAATTTTTGGCATTCTGGAGAGAGAAATTCTTTGATAAATGTGGAAAAGAGCAAAGGAGACAGGAAGGATAACCTTCACTGGGCTGATCTAGTTAAAAGGAAACCCAACAAGTATCTTTCTAACAAAGGAGTAAGAACATCATTCATGGACCTTACTGCAGTAATGAATAAGGCTCTACTAATATTTCAAAACTTTATGAAACACTAGCAGCAAGTGCAAGCCCCAACTTCTGATCAGCTTGTTCCTAATGTTTTTGACACCATGTATGTCAAAATAAACATATATAATCACGATATATAAAGACCTGAAACAATGAAGACATCAGTTCCTGTTCTTTCAGCTTAACATTGCTTTTCTGCCAAGTGAAAGAGAATTTATCATGCGCAGCAACTTATATATGGAAGAAAGAGCTCTGCAGAACTAAGTGAAGTTTCATGATCAAAAAACAATCATAACTTTTAGTTCTCAAATTAAATGTCAACAAATTGCACACAAGCAGAAACTCTCTTGGAGAGAGTTTCCAACCTCCTCACACAGTTTTCTTACTTACCAAGTCTATACAGCTCTTTCAGTTCTTTTTTCAACAGGTCTCTGTACTTTTTAGCCATAAGATCTAAGGCAAAAACTGCTCAAATACTATACAACCTTACACATCACATCCATCTGTCTACTTTTGCACACAACTGTTTCAACAAATGCAAGCCATGCTGAAAATGCTTTTGACTCAAATACAGAAAGTTGTTTGACCTCTGCCATGCCTCTCATAAGTGTCTGAGGCTCACTACTGTGTGGACTCATGGATTTGCTTTCATGAGGTTTTATCTGTAGTCCTTGTTGCATATCTATGCCCTAACATTTATCAGAGTGTCCCAATGTTAATAAAACAGCGGATGCATACAGAACTCCTTAAAAATTCCTTGGCCACATTCCAGTGACAGAAATTTTGTTTAAAACAAAATAAAATAAAAAATAAAAACAAAAACAAAAAGAAAAAGAAAAAGAAAAAAAAGATGCCTGTGTGTCAGACTTCAGCATCATATACGTAAGTGACCACTTTTCAGTGCATAGCCGGTTCATTCCTTTTGCCTTTTCGGTTGTATTTATCTGCCATAGTGCTGTTTTTGCCAGGTCACTAATTGCCTGTCACTAATTGTAGTCTACCTGAAAACACTGCCTAGACAAATGAGACCAAATTATGCCTGCCCATCTTGAACAAACTCCATTAATTTGGTATAAACTGGATTTAGTTACCATAGGTCTAGATACAAGGTGGTTCATTTAATCCTAGAAGAGGTAGGAAGAGGTAATCATGATCAAAAGGATGATGAGCAAATTAATTCTTCAGAAACCATGTTTCTTTTTCAAAGTTCTAGTTAATTTTGCTCTGTAGAAAAGTAGAAAGGCAGATGCACACACATGGAGTAAGCTACTGATCCTTGCTTGAGGTTGTAGAAATCTCTAACAGGACGATGCCAACACTTAAGACACTTAACCTTTCATATAATAAAAAATGGGATGAATCCTTTTTATTTCCAGTTAGCATGACTGAACAAAAATAGAGCAATATTTACCTTTAAGAAGCTTGATGCTTTTCTCTCCGAGAGTATTTTTGAAGGTATGTTTCGCAATAGTTACTCTGGTACTCTTATTTATGCTGAGTTGCTGGTGATAACATTTCTAAATATAATATATTAGCTTTTTTTTTTTTTCACTTTTGAATGCAAGTTGAAACAAGTTTAGCGGAAAATTACCAGCAATTTATTCTTTTATGGCTGTGAAAAGAGCTAATAGATATAATATTTATTACACAAGTGTTAACAACATTTACCAATATAAATTCTCTAATGGTGTCAAAATTCTTGGTCCTTTTTCAGTAGGACAGTCTTTGATAGGAATTTTATTTCATTGCTTTTTGCACTTCCTTAGAACCAATGCATGGTTTGATCTTAATGCAAGCCACAGAATGTATTCCTTAATGGAGTTTTAAGACTTTAAAGCTGGTGATGGACTCATTCAACATGCAAGTGGGAAACTAACAGAAAGTTAAATTTAAGTTCACTGGGTCCCACATAACAAGATCCTGCAGATTAAAGAAAGTTGAAAGAAGACAAGATGATGAACATCCCCCGAAAATGTGAATAGTGCCAGTCCATAGAAACAGCCAGGAATGTGTCAGTCTGCATCTGACTGAGCTTGGTAAGTGAAGGCAGGTCAAGATCCTAATGGCAGCATGACACTTTTCTTTAGAAAGCAGTGCAGACATGGCTGTTCTGCTTTCTAGCAGCATTAGATTTGCAATGGTTGGTTCAGCCCTGTTAACTGTTTTGATAATGCTATACTAGTTAAAGTTTTCCCAATCAGGTTCTCATGGTTTCCATATCCACCCTACCTTCCTACTGAATGTGTTTGCATGCACTGCAAGGAAGGAAGTGAGAGCTGGAATGTGCCCTGTTACCAACCCTGGGGCTATGTTATTTCAGGTATATAAAGCTATCCGATCCAGCGTGTTAACACAGGAAACTTCTAGAAAGCCTTTCCTTTTTCCAAGACAAAAACCCAAGCCAAATCCATGCCTTTTTTTTTTTTTTTTTTTTTTAATTTAATAGTAGGATTGCTTCCAAAGTAATTATACTATGTATTTGGTTACATGATGTACATAAGAAGTGAAAAGGAAGAACATGTGTGACTTCAGTTTCCTGAAAGCCAACATATCTAGATGGAATTGTTTTCCCCCATTATGTTCACATTTTACACCAATTACATTGCAAAGCCATCTAACCTACCTTATTATAAGTAATGCACTCCAGCTCTCTTGTTTCTTGAGGATCAAGTAGTGTCATGAGATGGCAATATTACAAGTGGAGGAAGGCATGCTAATCTTGTACCACAAAATTCAGTACTCAAGATTCTGATGTTTGTCCTGCTTTTAATTACAAGCCTTGGAGAAAAGGGTCATATATCATGCATGGAACTCCAAGGGCAGCTTTGTTGGCTTATTAATCCTAATGTAGTGCCAGATCATAAAAACAATTTGAGTGATTTGGTAATGTGATTTCGTAATGCTCTGATTTATGCGTTACCATGAACAGAAGAGACAGATTAACCATACCATGAATTGTAACACACTAATTCCTCATTGTGGCTCTAACAACTGAGTCACATGCAGTTTCAATTATTTTACATGTTTGGCAGCCATTCTTCCCAATGGAACAATAAGCATTAACACAATAATCTGAAAGGAGCTTATTAAAACATGTGTGACATAAGTTCTTTCTATTAAGAGATATTTGATGTTACATGCTGGTTTTGTTTTAGCCATACTAATTTCTGCAGTTAAAAGATCTTAATCGGAATGCCTTAAAAATGTTTCAAATTTGTCATGCTCTGCTAATGTGTCAAATCATTGATAGTGTCAAATCATTGATAGTCTAATAAACTAGTGTTATTTTAGGAGAAATTCATGAAAAATTATGGGCAGTAGGGGTTAACATGCTCTGATGAGAATGAGCTCTTCTGAGTTAAGCAGTGTTTTAAATTGGATACACTCAGTAGAAGAATGATGCCATAACCACTGCTGCTTCTGATAATGTCTTTTGCTTCACTCAGAGTTCTTTATACAGAGATTCCCAACACTTTATTGTCCCAGGTTCAGCAGTAACAGCCATTTTTCTCCTTCTTAGTAGGTTCAGCAGTAACAGCCAATTTCTCCTTTTTAGTAGCTGGTACAGTGCTGTGTTTTTGACTTTCGGTCTGGGAACAGTGCTGATAATACCTATGTTTTTAGTTGCTGCTCAGCAATGTTTACTTTGATCAAGGACTTTCTAAGTCTCATGCTTTACCAGGGAGGAGGGGAAGCCGGGAGGAAGCAGAGGCAGGACACCTGACCCAAACTAGCCAAAGAGGTATTCCATAC
>WYDI02037533.1:0-44348 GCA_009867235.2 Psittacus erithacus | reverse complement strand
AAGTCCTTCTCCGCAGGGCTGCTTTGAATCTCTTCTCTGCCCAACCTGTAGCTGTGCCTGGGATTGCTCCAACCCAGATACAGGACCTTGCAAGATCCCATTAGATTAATTCCTTGAATTGTTAATCTACATGGAGATGCTGTAGTCTTACACAAGATTTTCAAGCGGTTGTTGCCAGTGGCTTTAGAGTGGAAGCTGCCTGCAGCGTATGCTGTGACAACTGGGGGGGGGTCGGAGGCAAAGCTGGGAGGCATTATGACTATCACCCACTGTGGATCCTTCTCTATGGGGTGCAGCACATCTCCGAGCAAACTAATCTCTGAACTACAGCTTAAATTCTAAGAAAAAACACCATTCTTTGTTATAAAATTTTAGACTAACGGAGAATCCTTCGTAACGGTTGGTAAGTGGTTGCAGTGCTTCATTACTCTCACTCTGGAAAACACGGATCTTACAACTAAACTACATGTTTCATTTCAAATTTTGTAATTAAGGGCTGCAACTGAATCCCTTGTTATCTGTTACAATGGGCAGATAGTACTGTTCAGATCCTAACCGACTCCCAGACGCCAGCTGAAGTACTGAGGAACAAAAGAAGGGTATGTCAGAAGCCCTGAGTAAGATGTCACGCAAAACATTGCCGAGTGGCAGCAGTCAGATTCTGCTTATCAGGGAGCAATACCTACAGAACACCGAGTCTGGACAGCAGCTACTCACGGGGAGAAAGCTGCAACAAAGACAAATCTGTTTAATGGCGCCTATGGGGGCCGATTTGCTGGCAACGTGTGCCACCGTGTAACTTCTCTTGTGCTTTAGTCAGCGTTATTAGCTTTTGCAATTCGACCACGGCTCTTGCAACACCAGCAGTTTTTCTTGAACCGCTAGTTACCAGCGCATCGTAAGGAAGATCAAGATCCCAGTTTTTGAAGTTAGCATTTCAGCTTGATGAAGGGTCACGCTGTAAAGATTGAAACAACCCCCTTAAGAGCTGCCAACGCGCCAGTGCCACGGCTACGAGGATGGACTCCTCGGCGACATTGACTCCGAAAAGAAAACTTCCAGCAGACATCCCGGTATGGCACCTCCCGGGCTTTCACCCTCCGCGGCTGGACCCCGCCTCAGAGAGGCAATGCCGCCGGCCACACCGTGAAAGCCAACCGGGCCCGGGAGGGGTTTCTTCCCTCTCGCCTACTGCGAGCAAAACGGGTGTCACCGCCGCAGCACAGGAATGATCGCGGACCGGTGCCCCGGCACCTCGCCATGCAGGCTCCTCAGGAAGCTACGCCCAGCCCGCCGAAGATCCCCGGCAAGGGGCACTGCCCTTCCCGAAGCAGCGCTTCCCCAGACCGGCCACACAATCGCCTTACGCCAACGGCTCCGCCATCTAACCCCGCCCCCTCCCCCGCCCTTTCGCGCACGTGACGGGGCGTCGGGCAACGGTCGGTCTCGCGCGGGGCTGCCGCGGCCCTCACAGGCCCCGGGGCCGCCTCAGTCCCGCGGCGCCTGCCCCAGGCGGGCCCCGGCGCGCTGCCACCCGCCGCGGGCGCCGGGGGCCTGTTGCTGCTGCCGCCGCCTCGGTGGCAGAGAGCCGCGGGGCCGGGCCGGGCGGTAGCGAGTGTGTCTCGCCCGGGGGGGGCCCGTCCCCCAGCGCAGCCTGCTCGGTGCGGGCCCACCGGCGCGGCGCTTCCCGGCGGGTGGGCAGTTGCAGGCGGGGATGTCGCCGGCCCGCTCTCCTCATCTACGCCTGGCTCGGGCCGTGGGGTCAGCGGCCACCGCCGCGCACAGCAGCGCTGCTCCGGGGGAGTGCCGCGGATGGGGTTCACCGCGGTACGATCCAACCGCTGTGAAAAGTTATCCGGAAATGTGAAGGGAATTCAATATCCCTGTGTTCAGAGGGAGAAATTACGGAAACAGTGCGGGCACCCCGGTCCCACTGCTTGGAGGTCAACGTGAGCCATACCTCTGATAGATAATAAGAAGACCCTGGGCTACCAGCAGTACATTGTTTAAGGGCAGCGTTCATGCACTCAGTATGTCACCACAAATTAATGCTCATTTAGGTTATTAGTCTCTGTCAGATAAATAAACTATACAACATTCTCTCATTTTCTGTCTAGCTTTGATAAGTTCACGGTGTGCTTTCTAGTTGTAATGCTTTTTAGAAATCTAGCTACTCGTTCAGTGGCAAATTGAATCCAGCCCTGAAATAATTCGCTGCTTTGTAATGAGCTGCCCTCTTAGGTAATTCTAGAAAATGAAGTAAAAGCAATGTCTTAGTAGCTAATAACCATATTTTGTAGGGTTTTTCCAGTCTGATGCAGTGGAAGTAGATGTAAAGGATGGCGCTAATGCTACATGCCTGTATGCAAACTGGATGATGAAATTCTTGATAACATATGAAACAAACAGTAGTGATTATGTAAGTACTTGGAGGTAACTTTTGTTGACAACTGTTATTTTTTCCTAGGTGAAAGTTTAAGTGCACTGTCACGAGGGCCTTTGGTTTGTTACTTTTCCATTTTTTACTGTCAGTTGTTAAGAGTATTCCTAAATATTCATTATAAACCAAAGCATAAGTTCCCAATTAATAATTCAGATAACTGAGAGTGCCCATCTGCTTAATTGACTTATTGGTCAAACTTGGTGGATTTTGTTTATCACTGTAGTAATGTTCTTAGCCCAGATAGGAAATGTAAGTTGCAGCTCAGCACAGCCAAGATTTATAGGTGGGTTGGAGTTCTACTTTTGCATGTGAACCTGCTGTGACTCCTTTCTTAGTCACATGTCAGGGAGCCTTTTACTTAACTTTGTAGAACAACTTAAAATAATCCCACTGATCTTGTGCAAGGTCTGTGTAACTCCAGCAGGTTTATAACATTGTCATGGGAAGAACTTCTGTCTGTGAAAACATTTAAGCCTACCCTCCTCTTCTAGAAAAACACAACCTTGAACCTGTCATCCAATGTGACACATGATGGAAGCGTCTGTGGCAATGACACACAAGCTGCACTTCTGGCAGTACAGTTTGGAGAAGGTCACTCTTGGAGTGTTAACTTCACAAAAACCAATGAAACTTACCAGGGGGACTTCATCACATTTACCTACAACACCAATGATACCACTGTATTTCCTGATGCTAAAAGAAAAGGTAATGTGCGGTGCAGAATCCTTCTTACAAAACAGTTTTGGCTACAAGCATCAGATCTCATGTCCCTGACCTTGGTTGGCTTTTTCAAAGTGAGAAGGACTAATAATGTATCTAATAACTTATGTGGCCATGCACTGTCTAACTGTTCATCATACCTGCCAGTTGGATAAGAGTACAGACTAGTTAGCTTTACTAAATATGTGATTCCTTGAAGTGGAATGAAAGAGGAATGTTAACCGTTTGAACAGCCTTTATCAGTAAGGTGCTGCCCATAGACAAATGAGCACATGGAAGATTCATTTTAATGTGCACTACTTGACCTTCCTCCTAGCAAAGCGATACAGTGTTAGGCCTTCCATGGACTAATACATACTTATAATAGGGTGGGATTTTTACCTTAAATTAAAAACTTAGAGAGAAGAATTCACCTTTCTAATGGCTTGTCTAGTTCTGGAAGCACGATTACTTCTCTGCATTACTTAGCACTTCAGGTCAGGACCCATAGGTCAAACATTCAAGAGAGGTTAGGGTTGTTAAACTGAATTATATTTTTGTCTTATCAAGTAAAACATAACAGTGCTTATAAATGTTCTTGTACTTCATAAAGCATTAAAATATTTGTGCTTATTTGTAGGACCAGTTACTATTGTTGTAAAGGATACTATGCAGCCAGTTCAACTGAATAACGTCTTTGTGTGTCATAATGCCGACTTCCTTGAAGCAGAAAGCGTAACACAGATTTTCTGGAATGTTACTGTGCAGGCTTTTGTTCAGAATGGCACAATTGGTAAAAAAGGTGAGCATTTCAGTTTGTGAATGAGCTTTTTTTGTCCTGCATCTTAGGGCAGGGAGCAAAGCCCCGAAATAAAAAGTCCACCCGTTCTAAAATGTGCTGTGTTGAATAATATTCATGTAAATATCCTTTAGCACATTTTTCCTTGTTCCTGGAAAAACAGATAAGTAGGACAATTTAGTTTTGGATTTTTTTAATACATAGTCATGTAGATTGTTCCCATGCCAAGGTGTTAGTGTAATAAAGTGTATATTCCAGTTTTAAAAACAAGCACTTCAGAACTACTGTTGCTGACTAGATCATTTGAGCTTCAAGGTTTTTAGCTGACTGTCATCCGTTTTCAGTGGTAGCCTCTGTTTTATTTCATTTAAACAGTCCAGAGGCTGTCAAGAGATGAGCATATGATCCTGCTACATATAACTTAATAGGGTTGCTTACTTTATCTACAGTGAATACATGTCACACTTATAACCATCTGTCTTCGTCTGTGTGTTTCACTTTGTGTATCAGAGTTAAGCAGTATTGCATATGCTACATGGATTCAAACTGAAGGCATTACAGAATCTCTGAGAATAAATGATAGCTGTAAATTATTTGGAATACTGCACCACAGTGTTGAGTTTAAGACTTGTGATTTGATTAGCAGACTCCCAGTGAGCCTTCAGCAGCAAAACTGGTATCTGCATTAAACTGACCTCTGAGTTGTAAGAGTTCAGTAAAATTTCAGCACTAAAATGGTGATTAAATTTCTCTTCAGAGTCTAGGTGTCAAGCCGATACACCTACTTCAGCACCTACTGTTCCTCCTACTGTTGCCAATGTAACTACTGCATCTACTACCACTGCACCACCTGCTCCAACTACTGCTCCCAAACCTGTGGAGAATCCAGAAACAGGAAACTATTCTCTTAAAAGTGGAAATAAAACTTGTCTTCTGGCTAATGTGGGACTGCAGCTGAACGTTTCCCAAGACAAGGTGCTTCTCTTCTATTTTAGAAAAACATAAAGGTGGTTGTAGTTATCTGGTATGAAACCTGAGTGCAGGCTATTGGCTTTGTATGCTGCTCAATGTATAGAACTGCTTCTAAGTATTGTACATAACATCTCTCTGACATCAGAATACTTTTGAGGCATAGTATTTAGCTTTAAAACCTTATATGGATTCGATGTAACCTGTTGCTGGGAGCACCTCTAGCATTATTAAAAACCTGGAACTTCGTGGGGGCTTTTTTTTCCAAGGCAGTTGGTCCCTGCAGATACGGTCTTTCCCCATAGAGGGAGCCAGAGCTAGCCTGGTGTATTTGGTCAACAAAATAGGACCTCACTGAGCAGTTTGCTTTAGTATTGCCAGCATGTAAACTTAACTCAAGTAGCCTTGGTTTGGTAGTAGCCAGGCTTAATCTTCCTACTGTCATCTTCATGATGAGCATTTTTAGTCTAAGACTGCTGCTGACTGAAACAGTGTCTTCCTGATGGCAGCTGAATGGCCTTGATGTGGTATGTCTGTTTCAGCCTCTTCTGATCAACATCAACCCAAAGACAACCAGCGCAGATGGTGCCTGTGGTAACACAACAGCTACTCTGAAATTGAATGATGGAAATAGCACATTGATTGGTTTCACATTCGTTGTTGTAAGTAACTTCTCTTACTTTAAACTAAATTTCCAACTGCATTACATGATGATCACTGATAGTGAACCCTTCAGTCACTTGCTGGTGGCAGTCTGTTCCCGTATAGAATGTGGAGCTGGCTAGCTGACTGCCTCAAGACAAATGAAATATTGGGTTAAAGTTGCAGCAACTGTAAGACACTGGTAAATACGTTACCTTTGTAAAGCGTGTGTTCTTAAAACTGCAGAAAGCACACTGACACTTGGTTCTTTTTTCTTAAACAGAAAAATGTAAGCAAAACTGCACAAAAATTTTACCTGAAAGAGGTGAATGTTACCCTGCTCAATCGTCTGAATGGTTCTGGTAAGAAATTGTGTCTGCCTTAAAGCAAGTCTAAGCTTTTATTCAATGTCTGTATTTAACAAATACTTCTGATATTTTTTTTTTTATTTTGTTGGGGTTTTTTTAATGCTGTTCACGCTTACTGTTACTTCCTACTTTAAGCCTCATGTTAGTAGGAACAAAAGTAATATGCAGAAATAGCTGTAAGAGTTAATTTAAACAGCAGTGTGAGATTATTCTCTTTTCCTGAAGCTTCTGCTAATGTGTGTCTATACAAATTGAGGGTGGTGAGGCACTAGAACAGGGAAGCTGTGGATGCCCTGTCCATAGAAGTGTTAAAGGCCAGGTTGGACAGGGCTTTGAGCAACCTGGTATAGTGGAAAATGTCTCTGCCTGTGGCAGAGGGTTGAGACTGGATGCTCTTTAGGGTCTCTTTCAACCCAAATCATCATACGAAATTAACAGAGCTTCTTTATAGTGTTTCCAGTAACAGATTTTTGAGGTGTGAAATACAGTTATACCAATGATAAAGCTTTTTATCATTCTTAAACCAGTTGTTGTCTTTGACTGAAGGTGCTGCTGTATCTTCCAACCATGTCTATGTAACTCTCACTGGGCAAAGAGGCCAGTGCTGTAAAAACAAAGCATACTTTTTCCAAATGGAAAGTACGGGGTTTTTTTTAAACTTGCTTGTCATGTCTGCTGCAGTTAAAAGGGCATCCCAGCACACTGTTGGGATGAACGGAGGTACAAGAAAAGCCTGTGTGGAGGATAGATTACTGCTAAGTACTGTAATAACTTCAGTGCCTGATTTCTCTTGGTTAAGCAGATCAAGTGCACTTCAGACTACATTGTTTTTCAGAGTAGTCAGTGTTGAAAAGTTGACCCCTCTAGATTCAGGTCCTTAGTCTTATGATTGTTTGAGCAACATTCTTGCATTTGAAGTGGGCATACAAATTTCTTGTTTCCTTTATTTTATTTCTTTTTTTTTTGTCCTTTTTGTTTAGTCATCTCAAATGCAGATAACAGCAATTTCAGCAAGTGGGATGCTTTCCTTGGTACTTCTTATATGTGCCAAAAAGAGCAAACTCTTGAAATTAGTGACAATATTCAAATACATACATTTAATCTATGGATTCAGCCATTCCTTGTGGAGGAAAATAAGTTCTCTACAGGTAAGAGTTCTTCTTTTGTTAATTCTTGCAATGCTTGCAAAATTCTTACTTGCTAAAAAGAGCCAGCATTGGGTTTTACACATGGAATGAATAGGAGTTTGGAGACTGACATTAGAGTTCAGGGAAAGCTTTGTCCTCACTTAAAAAATATCTGCTACGTACTTTGTTTCTCTTTCATAAGACTTGAAGGAGCTAGAGACACTCTAACTAAGAGGGACTTAAATGTTGCCGTGCAGAATAGGTTAGAAATTATCTGATACTGTCTTGACATACAGCTTTTTGTAGCTCGAATATATAAGAAAATGGGGCAAAACCTCAGCCCAAGTGGACTTTGGTAACACTGTTAGGTGTTTAGTTTCTTTTTACCTGTCAGTCTAAGGAACAGGAGTGCTGGGGGGGAAATGAATTGACAAAGCTTCTTTCAGAAGCAGTCTTGAATATCCAGAACTAAAGAAAGATTCTGAAATGTTTGTGTTATCCTGGTCTTGTGTGTGGAAAACTGGAATGGTTTAAGTGACCTCTTTCTTAATCTTTAGTGTAACCTGGTCTTTGTACTTAATGATAATACTTGTGCTACAGTCTCATTAGACTATCTGTAGACACATAGATTGGGTGTGCATTTTTTCACTTCCTTTTGTTTTTTTAGGTAGAGGTAAGTTAACTCCCCAAACACATGCAGGATAAACAGTATTCATCATAATACATCTTGTAGAGTTAGGGTCCCATTTCACTCTGTAGTTAAGTTGCAGATAGCTGTCTTCTCCTCATTAGAGTTATTTCATCTGTCTTTAACACATTTCTGTTCTGGATAGGTTCTTGATACCAAATCAAGGTCACTTTATTCCTAATGAGTAAAAGCACCAGTCTTGCTTTAATCATGAAGTAGATGAGCCTGGTTCTGTCTTAAAAGTAGAAGAATGTCTACTCCCTTGTCTAGTAAAGATCTTGTGCATGTGAAAACTTGTACACTGTTGGCTTACTATAGTTTATCAAACATTCCAAGTGATAATAATGCTTAGGCATACTTAGGAGTCCTCTGCAGTTCTTTCTGTCTTAGTTCAAAGATGTAATAGTACTTGGTTTTTGAACCTTCAGATTTTTATACCACACTTGGCAAGTATTTTGTCTTTATTTATTCCTTGTTGCAACATTTTTTTCATCTACAGCCCAGGAGTGTTCGCTGGATGATGACGACATTCTAATCCCAATTGTAGTTGGTGCCGCACTTGCTGGCTTGATTGCCATTATAGTGCTTGCTTACATAATTGGCAGAAGAAAAAGCTATGCTGGATATCAAACTTTGTGAATCTAAGTGTGATTCCTGTTCTGATTTCACTCTAAACAAAGCAAGTGCAAGTTCTGAAGTCCAAAAAAGACCCAAAACTTAGGAGTAATTACTAGCCACAGCTAACTGCAGTTGAGAAACAGAGAGTGTTTATCTCAGATGAAGCAGAACTATGTTTTTAGTTTTCCTGCTCTAAGAAGACAACATGGGTTTCATAGCTGTTTTGAAGATGTCAAATACTGAATGAATTGTTAGGCTAAAGATTTTATCTTGCAAAAACCCTAAAATGTTTAGGATTTATTTCTTTTTACAAACTGTAGCCTGAAACAAGGATACATTCTAAACTAATGTGCATTGGCAACTCTCAGAATAGCATAGAATTTGTACTTGCTTCTCTCCTCTGCGTTCCTTAGTTATTGTCATAATTGTGGGTTAAGCTGGCAGTATTAGTCACTATGTTGACTTGTATAGTATTTAACAAGGATTGTACGATGCCCAGTAACAACGTTGTTTTTCATAGAATGGAACTTGAGGCTGGTGATTAAGTGATCTTTTGAAGTGGCAGCAGTAACTTACTTGGCTTTGACAGAGTTTGAGTAGTTTACTCCTGCCTTGGTGTAGTTTCAGGAATCATTCCTATACCCTGGCTGTACAAATAAAATGGGTAACCTGTACTTGCCAAATGGTGGATGTATAGGAAGACTTCAGTGCTGTTTCCAAATGCTTTCAGAAAAGAAAAAAGGAAAATTACTGTTAGGCACTGAATTCTTCATCACTTATTATACCTTGGCAGTCATCTAAAATACTCATCCGAGGCAGAGTTCTGCTAAATTAATGCAAGCTTTTCTGCTGGCATCAGTTTAAAGGGAATAACCTTTCTAAATATTCCAGAACTTTAAAGTGCACTTAACTTTATGTCATACTCTGCACAGAACTGGTCTGTCTTGTTGCTTTGAATGACCATTGTTTAAAGATGCTTTCATTTAATGAGCCAGTATCTGTTGTTGCAGCTTGAGCTGTCTTTAAATCTTCATCTTGACTGGTTCTCTGCCAATCAAAACTCACACTATAATGGCCCGCCATTGGCATTCTGAATGTTTAATGTACTTTGTGTTTGATTGTTTGCTGTGTAGCATTTATTAATGTTAAGAATGGAAAAGCCAAACAAGTCTCAGATGGACCCACAACACCTGTTTTTTTCCTTGCTGTATGGAAAGGATAACTAGCTAAACAAATAAATGCAGTGCAACTGGACTGTTCTTAAACTGCAGCTCCGTAGAGACTAACCTTTGCTGCACAACTTCTCTCTGGCCTCCGTGTGCTCTAATACAATTTTTACTGCATGGGAAAAAAACCCCAAGTCTTTCAGACTCCTAGATAAGTGTGGCTTTTTTGCATATGTCATAACATGAACTGCCTAACCTGGTTATTTAATGAACATATCATTGTCTCCCTCTTTAGAATGAGTTTAGCCTGCATCAAAGCTGGTTTAGTGTTTTATTAGTGTTTTCTAGGGTTGTAGAGATGTCTGTGGCATGTTTGTATACAAATCATAAAACACACTTCTTTCAGTAATTTCTTTAATTTTTTTTGTAAAAACAGTTTACTCCTGACACTAGCCAAGGAAGCAAGTATGTGTGGGTAATGCTTACTATAGCTTGTAGTCTACAGCTTGAATATTGCATCAGTTACTGAAATTCATTTTAATGAAAGTGAGGAGCTACTATGAGGCTAATCCTGAAACAGGCTTCAAGACTTACCATTTTAATTTAAAAAAAAAAAAGTGGATCTAATGATTTTCATAATAATATATCCTGAAAGGCAGAAGTTCATCTAGATTTTTAGTATTTTTGTGGCTGATGTTCAGTGGCACCAGTTACACATGCATTTCTGTTAAGGAGTAGTTACCACACTGTACTCATCTGACCATGCAAATTTTTGAACTGTGCACAGTTTCCAATATAGAAGATTAGTGCAGACTGCTCCAAAAATACAACAATACTGGGAGTATCTTTGCAAAACCCTGCAACTTTCTCTTCACATGTAAGTATATTGGCTCAGAGATTCAAGTACTCCTAGACTGATGTGCAGATAACTGGTTCAAAAAACATCTAAGTTTCACCTGAATGCCTGTTGTTATAAAACCACTAGTTTTCCTGTATGTATTGCTCCATAGGGAACTGTCAACCTGTTCAACATGTGCTCTAAATAATAAAGATTGTTCTATTTCTTAAGGAAACTTGTTCATGTTTTTTAACCAGTTTGAAAAAGGACATCTTGTACTGTCTTTTTTAAAAGAAAATAAACTAAATGAGTAAGGTCAACTTCAGTCACTCTACATCAGAGATTCTGTTCTGTAGCTGGTGAAGGTGTTCCTCAAAGAGTCCTCTGTTGTTTGTATCTTAATACCTTGGTTTGCAGCACATTCTGGCCCAGTCCACTGGCAGAAGACAGTTGGGGAACTGACTGAGACACAGTCCATCTGGTTCATCATTTGAAATTTGCTTGTCAACTTTTTTTGTCATTTGTCTTCACATCCAGGCAGGATGTTTTTAGGGTTGATTTTTTGCCATCTTAAATGGCTAAGCTATGAACAGCTCAGTTTCTCCTTGCAGTTGCCCTGGAAAATTGGTCTCTGCATTCAGCAAAAGTAGGAAAGCTTTAGGGTGGTGCCTGGGAACTGGCTAGGAGTTTCATCCTCTGTGATGGAGGCTGTGTTGATCCTGTTTGTGCTGCCAGTTCTTCTGGTGACAGTAGTACTGCATACTATTTTTCTGAATCGAGAGAGACCAGTCTTCCTTGTACCATTCCTCTTTTCAGCCTATTGTGTGAACTCTATGGCCATATGACAAGAGGAAAAAGTGCAGTTTAATCCTATACCCTTTCTTCTTAGTTCTAGCCTACGCTGCTTATATAATCACTGTGTTGGAGCTACCTTCTTATCTGCTACACAAGGTCAAAATAATGTTAACACCTTCCTGAAGTGTAAGCTGAAGCTTTTTTACTGTGAAGATCACAAGTATTTTAATCAGCTCGTGTTAAAGGGCTTACCAGTGGGGCTGCTAAGAATGCAAATCAAAGTTAATTTAACCTACAATGGGACTGCAGACATCAAATTATCAGTACAAGTCAGCCTGCAAGAGTGCAGGAGTTACTGCTGTCATTTTCAAGACCGTATATAATGGAATTTTGAGTCTGTTAGTTAGGATGGTTAGGAAGGGGAACTATTGCTTTTGTGTTTTGGGAGGAGGTCAGGGCTTTGAGGGTGGCTGACTGATGTCCTGCTGGGAAAAGGCACAAGTGGTCTGAATAATTAGAGGGAGATGATAGTGTTAAAGTCTTCTATTCTAATGCATTTCTTTTTCAGACTTGCCCTTTTTCTATTTAGCTGAGGTCTGTAGCCCAGAGGCAGAGAACTTAGTTGTACCCACAGCAGTAGGAACAGCTTTGGGAGCATTAGTTATCCTAGTACATACTGGCTTACTTTCTTGTGTACAAGTAATGCTGTAATGTTGGATATGAGTTGTTTTTAAATGGGAAAGTTTAACTTTATTTGAAAAACAATCTGCACTCAAAAGATGGTTTGCTTGTGGTGCCAGGCAGACGGGTGCTTAACAAAAGGTATTGTTAGGTGCAAACATAACCTGTGACAACTTACAGTTCACAACTTATTGATTCAGTAGTTCCACTTCTGCCAAACTATTACACATTGACTCTCAGAATTTTAAAGACATGCAGCAGCATGTGAAAGAAATAGTTTTGTTCCGGTCTGTGGAAACAGCATTTGACTTGTGTGAGCTTGTGGGTGTTGAATACTAATGTGTATAATCTATCATAGACTGGGGTTTGGTTTGCTTACAATTGACTGTGCCTTATATATGGTTTACTGACTACTAAAATTGTGCTCTAAGATACCAAGATTTCTGATCTTTTAGCTTAAAGGCACCATCCATAGTTCCGGTCCTCAAAAGAAGCTTTTCCAGCCAATGAACGTCTCTCTTAATTTTTAAGTTTGCCACAGTGTTTTCTATGGTGCAGCATGTACCAATAAAACCTCAAAATCTGGGGCCATTGGTTGCGTCTCATGATTGGAATTAGAAGATAGCTTTTATACTAAGGCTAAAATGTTGGGGTTGAAAATTTCTGGTTATTTTAAACGGAGATATGTTCAACCAAACACGTGGAAAAAGCCCTTCCTCCTGGCCTGGATGTGGAGTCTGCTGCTTGGGGTGCTCAGTTACCAGGTTGTGCATCTGAAGATACTGCTGTGGACCTTCTAAGCATTGTACATAACAACACATGGACAGACGTCTGCTAGCAGCAGTGGCAAACTGGAGAGAGGTAAAGGATGGGAATGTTCCTGGTACGAAACTTTAAGCCCTTTTTATCCTGGGAATTCCTTGTAACAGTGCCATAGTGTGACGCATATGGCAGCAATCTCCTTCATTTAAAGAAAAGAGGGAATTTCTGTCGCTGCCTGCTTGGGCACCTTTCATCCTTAGGAAATTAATTCATGTTTAGTATTGATGACCCGTTATACAGCATGTAGTAGTTAAATTGTATATGTTGATCTTCAGTGAACAAAGATGAAGGTTCAGATACCAGAGGGGTTTTTTGATCAGTTCTCTTTTTGAGATACTTGCACACTTTCTCTGTAGTCAGAATATTTTGGAATAGCTCACTGTATAAGGTGTGCATTTCCTTTCCACTTTTTTCCACCTTTCCAAATGTTGCTCTACTGGCAGTAGGTACTTTCAGGTACGTTTTCAGGTGCTGAATCTCCAGTGGTGTGTTTTTTCCTCTTAGCCCATGGCCTTTCGTGAGGGAGTGCTGCACTGTAGTGAGCTAAATCAAGACAATGAATTTCCCATAACTAAGGCTGGTTCAGTTAGAGGCTCAAATGGTTTAAATATTCACTTGGAACAATAACTTTGGATAATGCATTGAAAGTGTGCATGATGCTCTGCTCCAATACAAACTCAAGCAAAAAGGTTTTATAAGGAGCTCTGCTTTATTAAAAGCATGCAAGCCAAGCACCGTTACAGTGCTGAAGCAGTACACAGACACTGTGTCATCTCTTACAAAACATCTCATCCTGAAACGACACAGGTGGAGCTCTGCTCTCTTTACAAACAGAGGGAGATGGCCAAACCCTGCCTCCGTGCTGAGGGCAGATCACTGAGTTGGAAATCAGCTCCCAGTGTTTGAATCCTTGCATGAGTGTTGGAACCAGCAAGGAGTTCATCACATGTTTTATAACCTGTGTATTAAAAAGCACCATAGCATTACAGCTATCTGTTGATTTCAGTAAGGTCTGTGTAGCTTTCAGCTGAAACCAATAACCCTTTTCTTGTACTTGGATTGAAACTAAATAAAGTTACTCACCCAAGGAGAGAAGTCTTTCAGTGTTTTACATTCAGTGCATTCATCATATGTATCTTGGTTGTCTCTCTGTCACTTGGTGTGCTGTCTGTTGTTTCTGTGTCCAGAAGCTGGAGGACATTGAAGGTTTGGGAAGTCCCTTGAACAAGGCAGTGATACACCAGTCTGTCTTTTCTTTGTTGTTATATCACTGTTAACTCGGGTGTGATCAGCTGATGTGTGCTGGTTTATGTACTGCTCGCTAGAGGAGGAAGAAATTAAATGTACAAATACAAATGATGTGCAATCTATACATGTAAAGAAATCAGTCTTTATCAACTCTTTACTTGGTTTTTTGATTCAGCTGATTTACGTTATATGTATTGCTGTATCTGATCCAGTGTAAGGTCTCAAAAGTGTCTGCTCCTTGCTTGCTTTGGTTTCTAATGCTTGGTTTCCTTTACTAATTTATTCTCCCTTGCCTTTTTGTTTTTGTTTTTCTTCTTTCTGCAGCTGAAGAATGCTTGGCTGATTCTGACCTGAACTTTCTTATTCCCATCGCAGTGGGCATGGCACTTGGCTTCCTTATCATTCTTGTCTTTATATCTTATCTCATTGGAAGAAGAAAAAGTCGCACTGGTTATCAGTCTGTATAATCTCTTAATTCTGCCTTTGTTGCCACCTTCCCTGCTCTTCTTCTTTTCCCAGACTCCCTGATCTGCCCCTTTAGAAAGAAGGAAAACAAATGAATTCATTAGGGGTTTTATTATAAAAACCCAAACCCATTTCACAACAGAATAGCGTGCCGTGGACCTGAAGATGAGCTACAGAGTTACTCAAAGCTACTGTATGATTTTGGAGAAAGTAAGTGTGCCGAGGACCATAGAATTGAGTAGGGTTGATGTGTGTCTACATGAGAATATGTGATTCTTCCGAGTAAAGAAAGCATCTACCAAACTTAACTTCTATTTAATCTTTCTATACAAGAAAATTTCTAGTCGCATACAGCTCATCTCAGATAGTGCTGAAGCTAAAACTGTAATTAAAGGTGTGAATGCTGTGTTGAAAGGGACTGTACACACTTTGGGAGATTAATACCAAGCTCTTAACAGACTTCTGGGGACTTGGCACATGGCTGTTGTCTTTTTTTATTAGCAGCTTGTTCTTGTGAGTGAGTCTGAATTTCCTCTCCCTTCTGAACGTAAAGGCAGTATGTGACCTCACTAATAAACTAAGAGAGTATGAGAAGAACATCTGATTGTTTTAGTAAATTAATTTGTTTAACATCAGTATGGAGAAGTTGACAGCTAATGTATGTTAAATAGCTTAGCACCAGCATGATGTCTTCATTGTCTTTATTCACCAAGGTAAGGCTCAGTCCTGGAGAACTTGTGCTACTCAGCAAAGCCAACAGGCTGCTGAAGGGAATATGTCCTGTGCTGGTTGGTTTGTGTTTTCCCCTTTTGTTCTGAGCTCAATTGTGAAATCGGGGCAGGGGGCTGGAATTTCACTGGCTGCAGTTTGTCTTGGCTTTGATTCTGTGCGCAGAGAAGAAACTACGCTGCATTTCAGCACTGGTTCATGTGAGGCTCAAGAGGATTTTGAGAGCTCTCAAAGGCTAAGAACACAGATTGTTCAGTGATTCCTGCAGTTCCTTTGGACAGCTTTTATAAGTTAATAGGGGGTCACTGAAAAGCTGTGATCCAGGAATGCAGGTGAATATAAAACCAGTCTGTTTTGATAGGGTTAATCTGCTTTTACCCTCCTAGTTATTGCTCTATCACACAAGGGTTGCATAGCATAAGAGCACAAATTTCTACTATGAGGAATGCTGATTGTAAAGCAGAAACTAAAATACACATTTAGTGAAGAAAGTGACTTCCAAAGAAGAGTATCATCTTGTTTGAAGATGCTTCCTTGTCATTTATTTCTATGTTCCGTATCTAAACTGTACCAAAATAGAAGCTACTTGTTTGTGGTTGTGTTCTGCTTCATTCCTGTCAGGTTCACCTTGATAGGATGAAAGGAGCTTCTTACTCTTTTAGCGTCTTTAGTCCTTCTTGGTAAAAGCCTTTTGCAGCCTGTAAACCCTGGTTTCCAACTGTGAGGTAGCTCAAGAGCTGCGAGGTCTGCAGAGAGCTACTGACAACACACAGAGTTTCAGTCCTCTACAGCAAGTGTTTGCTTAAGCTGCTTTAATATTTAATCTCTGTGTATTACGCCTCTCTCTACGTGGTGGGGAAAGCACCTTCAGTAATTCACATGCACAAAGGAGACGGTCAACACTGATGTTTAAGTAACTCGCAATAGCTATCTGTGTAGGGGAGGGAGATTTCTAAAGAGCTTTTGTGCTTGAGAAATACCTGTCCATTCAATCATCCCTGTCCTCACTGTGACCAAAGATAAGCTTTGCCTGAACCTGACAAAACTGGTTTTTGTACCACAAGTGGGCTCTTGAACCAAGTTGTCTTTGGTTTTTTTAGGACTGTAAGTTAATGCTGCTGGGTTGGATTGTGTGCTTTGGGTTTGGTTGCCTTGGTCTCGTGTTGTACCTTTGCTCTTGCAACGCTGTTTCCCTGCCAGAGTGGTAAATGGTGAATTATTTTGGGACTGGCAAAGCTGAGTAACACCAGCTTGTCGGAGTGTGTTGCTTCCCTGCTGCCAGCAGATGGATTCCATCGATGGTTTCATGCTCAGATTGCAGATCCAAGTATTTTGCATCACTTTTGCTAGGTTATTTTAGTAAAATGTGGTAATTTCCTAGATGCACATATATATATATATGTATTTTATATATACATACAAAGTATTATTTTGGGCTTCACGAGAAGTCAAAAATTGAGTCAGCACTTTAAGGTTGTTGTAGCATGAAAAGTGGTGTATGCAATTCTCCAACTCCCCAAATGACTGTGGAAACATGCTGAAAGCTGAATATGTATTTGGAAAATAAAGTTAACTACAGTGTTTATAAAGCATTGTTTAAGTGTGAGTAGGCATGCATGCCATTTCTGAGAGCTTTTCCAACAGGATTGTCAACGTGCCTGGATCTGGATGCTCATGGGGAAACAGAAACTTTTGTTTTCAAGCTGTTTACACACTTATAGCCAGATTAGTTGATCTTTCTTTGATTGGATCAAAGCGTGGGTCCAGTGTCTACTAAAGGACCAGCTGCTTCAAGGATCCTTCCAATAGGCAGGTGGGGAATAGGTATAAGTAGGATTTTGTCCTGTTGCTAGCTGGAGAGCTGTCAATTTCATGGCCTGAAGTATGAAGGATCCTACAGAAATAGGAATGTTTTAAAAGAATTAAAGTGTTTGACACTAAGGGAAATGTTTGCGGGTTTAACTTATTCCTGATGCCAAAGAAAGAGCTGCTACCAAGGCAGCACCTTTCTTGGCAGAAGCTGGTTTGTGTTGGTAAGAACATGCCCTTTTAGATAAGTTGTGCAGGCAGAGTGATGGTGTTGCCCTAGCTCTAGCAATGTCATCTGAATAACCACATCTGAGCAAAATTAGTTCCTAAACTACCTCTAGTTTAGGTTTTTGACAGTTCTTTAACTAGTTCTACTAGTTTTTAAGTCTTTAACTAGTTCTACTAGTTTTTGCCCGACAGTTGTTTGTGATACTTAGCATATAGTAAGTCTTATTGTACTGCGCTCCTGAACTCTGGTGCTAGAAAGTTAATTAAGTGCCCAAAATTCAAGGATTGCATTATATACTGCCTTGAAATTCAGTCCCTAACTGGCCAGCACAGGATGCTAAAGTCACAAACTGCATCTCTTACACCAGTGTTTTAAGAATGGTTCTATAGAGTTAATTTTAATGCAGTTGCTTTATTTTTAATACAAAAATGACTTCTTAAGGGACTTATGTAGAACAGGAAATGATGGCAGATTGGGTACCTGGACTAGGATGTAGGACAAACATACCATAATGCTCCTGTTCAGTCAGTAATTTTAGTAAGTGTGCTCTACAACTAGTACATTATCCCAAGGTGTCCTGGCCTGCCGTATTCTCATGGCTCATAGCGCACAGAGTGTAGTTCATCTGTTGGATGTGAAGGGTACGCTGCCAGGGAGGGTGAGACTGCTCAGGTCAGCAGCACTCCGCTCTGACAGGGGTACATGTGCTTCATAGGTCTTCGAGGGTGATCAGCTGATGACTTTGCTATTAACCTGCATTGACCCCTTAACGATGAAACCACAGCGTTTCCCTGTGGTCTTCTGCAGCGTTGTAGCTGCGACCTCTCTGGAACAGGGAAGAACAAGCCTGAAATATTGGGGGGGCAGGGGTCTAACGCGTTTCACTGGCACTTCTTTGTCAGGGGAAGGAGGTGCCATCAACCTGTGAGCCATGACAGAGAGAAGAGCTCCTTTCACTCATCCCTGCCTATGAACTTAATGAGGATTCTTGGGGCAGAGAGAAGCACTGGGGTGAGGAGGAGGAGGAAGTGCTTTAATCTTCCTGCTTCAGAAAGGAACAGTTAAAAAGGTTCAAGGGCAAATGATTTTCTACAGGACTTCTGCTCCACCACCTTGGGTGTGCTGAACAAGCTGTGTAAAATGCTGCAGTCAAGATGCTCCTGGTGCTCAACATCCTAGGAGGCATTTTGAAATCTGCCGTTTTCCCTTTTTAACCGTGTCTTTGCAGGCATAATCCAGAATGTTTGCTGTTTATTATTTTAACAAGGATAGTGCTATAATAAACTGTTCTCCTGTTAGCTGTTGCCTGAGAAATACACATAAAACTGTGGTACAGTTTAAAATGTAGAGCCAGGAAAAATGCATTCCAGAGGAGTCACCCATAAAAGACCTTATGAAAATAGTGTTCAGATACCAGAGGGGTTTTTTAAATTAAAACCAAAATGCTTTTGCAGGTTCTCTGTCCGGATGACTTTTAATTTTCACTAGTAATGATTTACATCAGATGGTGAAAAATGTGGTTCCACGTCCATTGCATCTCATTTGTTTTGTAACTATGAACAAAAATAAATTAACAAAAATCTCCATGTGCCTGTTTTTCCTAGAAGAAAAAAATGCTGGCTTTATGCTTTAAAAAGGAAAAAGCCTCTGACTGACTTAACCTAAGTGCTCAGTGTTTGCAGCGGCTACTTCCCAATGCTCAGTGTGAAGATGATTCTGCCCAGGAAGCGATCGCTGTTAAGGTCATTGATAATACCTTTCCCATTCAGACTGCACTGAATAGGGACCAGATAATTCCTCTTCACATCTGTAAAGTGCATAGCCACCAGTGGGGACGTATAGTTGACCTGAAACAAAAAGAGGTGTAAGTGTCATTTCTGAGGGAGCAGAAAAGCAGGCAGTGCCTTCATGCGCAGTAAAAATCATTGGTAATGGCTTCATGGTTCCAGGTGCCCAAGTGCTTTTGCCTGGTCCTTGGGATGTCGAAGCTGAGCCTTTCTGTGCCCATACCTCAGAGGGATGGGATCACATCAGGGTTTTGCACTGCACCATGCCTCTTGGGTTGATTAGCCAGGACAAGCACCACCGGATACAGGGAATCTCAAATACTTCCTGCTGTTCTAAAAACTGACCTATGGTTTGTGCTAAGGCATTTGTGGTGTTCCTCAGATCTGTGTGCTGGAAGGACATGCAGACTGGGACTGTTACTCATCCCCGGCCAGCAGCAATATGACAACAGGAGCCTAGTGCCAGCCTCACCTTCCATTTCAGCTTTTGTTGTGAAGGTGCATTACCTCCTACCATGATACAGCCCAGCGCAGAGCAAAGCAGTGCTGATGGCATGTTCAGGAATAGCTTCTGGTGTTGGACTGGCTTAAACCACCCAGCCTGAAGTGGTTTTGACATAGCTTTGACAGAAGCCCCATCCTGTTCCTCTTTTGCCGCTTAACCCCTGACTTCCCTAACACCTTGGGAAATGCTGGTGTTGAGACCTTCTCTGGGAGTTAGCACAGTCTCAATCTCCAGATGATAAACATAATCATTCCCATTGCTGCCAAGGGGCAACCAGAATCCCCAAGGATTTTCCTGTTTGTCAGAGACAGAAATAGAGCACTGTAATCCCAGTGCCCGCGGCCTCTCTCCTGCCTGCATCTGCCCAAAATAGCCAGAAAGCACATCTGTACCCTGTGCAGCAGCTCCTGCCCTCTCCTCACCAAGGAGACATAACAAAGATGCCAGAGTCCTTACTTACATGAGTGAACTTGCCATAGTAGGGATAATACATGAGATCAAATGTCCCGTTTCCAGGGTAGAAGTCCACAGATCTGAGATCGCTCTCGTTGCCTTTCTGCGATTGGAAAAAAACCAAAGGGGCACACATAGCACATGGGACACAGAATGCAGCTCCCTTCAGGATGGTGTGAAGGAGCTTTAATAATGAAATCTCTTGCAAATCCCTGCCAAGGCTCAGCTGCACTTGCTTCCATGCAGAGTTTGCTGTGAGAGCCAGGGGCTGCTGCAGTGAATGGAACATAGCAGTGCTATGAAGACACAGGCAGGGTTACAAGATTTGTGCCTGTCCATCCCTCCCTGCACTTCTCTAGTTCTGTACCGCTCTCTGCCTGGGCAGTGGGAGCCCTTCATTCTATTGCTGGGGACTTGCAGGGCACTCCCCAAGACCAAGGGTCCTGCGGAGCAGTGGGGATGGATGTGAGCAGCTCCTGCCTCTGCTCCCTGAGCTCCAGGCTTTAGCTGGTACCCAGCACCCAGCACCCAGCACTGCCCTCAGGGGCTGAGCGGGGCACTGCCGGTGAGCCTGGCTCTGGCAGCACTCAGAGGGTGAGGGTGGGAAGCAGGAGACTGGTGTGCTGCACCCAGAGGCATTGGCAGGGCTGGGTGCTGTGACTGAGGCTAAAATGGGGATGAATATTGGTGGGGTCCATCAGAGGGAGACATTTGGCCTTCTATGCACCATGCTGCCAAGCGCAAATGAAAGCAGTACCTGCACTTTGCAGTCCACTCTCACGGGGACCCCAGCACCAGGGCGGTAGCCTATGATCTGCAAAAACAAAAGACATCCGTGGTTGTAGGAAGTGCAGTGATAAACATGCGCAGTCTCCCTTCTCCAGGGCTTAAGCTCTTGTACGCGCCAGTCACATAACTCAGGGCAGGAGTTTTGTGCTTCTAGATGTAGGGTCTGCCACACCATGCACTGAAGCAGGGAATTAAGATAACGAGCTTTCTCTGTACCCGGTTCATCTTCAGCAGGATGCAGGGCTGGCCTTTAGAGTAGCCAAACGTTGGGTCCTCAATGCCAGAGCAGTTCCGCAGAAGCGAGCGTTTGAACTGGCAGGCCTTCTTCTCCTCGCTTTCATTGCCCCCCTGAATGAAATACTGTCCTGAGACGCACTCAATATTCTTCTCCTCTTGAACTTTGTCATCATAAGCTGGTGGGGACCAAGAGACTGGTTAACGTTTCTCGAGATCGGCACATACCCACGCTCAGAGTACATCCGCATGTCAAGGGAGTTAGAAAGTCCCACCCGGAGAGGCAAGGCTCCTGGGACCATTTTAAGAGCCTCTCTTTCCAGATTCATGAGATGCCCACAAGGAGATCCCTGCGCTGTTGTGTGCCTGCGTGCATGGATGCAAACAACTTGCCAATATGACTCTGGGGTGACTAAGAGCTTACCTGCTAGGAAGTGGTGCATGCTGTCCACATAGGGCTGCCACGTGCTGGGCTGAGAGACATTGAAGGCAATGGTGAACCCATTCAAGTAAGGTCTGATCATTACTCCTGGAGAAGGAGACAGACCCTGTTAGAGCAAATGTAGGCGGGCTTGGGGGGAACATGGGCTTGGGGTGCGTGTTGCAGAGGCTGGGTGCACTGCGATTGGGGTCAGGGCTGGGTGCAGGATGAGAGCGGCAGCACCAGCTCACAAACCCTCTCCTAAGCCAGCTGATCCCTTACATCCATTTCACACCCAGGGAGCACAAAATATCCCAGGAAATATGAGGGACCTGGAGGATCTCAGTAGCACTGCAGGAAAGCGATGGGCTTTGGTATGCACACAGGCGCTGAGGGGTCCAGGCTCCAGGCAGGGAGCAGGGTGACGGGCCTTGTGTTCCCCACTAACATGGGGAAACAAAGGGAAAATGCTGTTTCTGACATAGGGAAAGCAGTTTTGAACATTATCTTGCCAGGACTCCCCGAAATAATCATGCATAAAACCTTAATTTGCATTTTATTTTGAAGATATGAGGTATAAAGGGGCAGCAGCTGAAATGAATGGACAGCACCTATGAAATGCCTAAACCTTTAAAATTGGGATTTCATTCTCATTTACCTTGACGATAACGATAACAATAATAAGCATAATTGGAATAACAGTATCATTAGAATGAATGCTTCACATGGAGCTATTTAAGACGCCTGATCCTCTGCAGAGAACCTGCAGCGCTGTCAGTGCCCTGAGGTACGTGATAACACCCCGTGTTATGGAGGGCTGGTTGCCCATGAGAGCATACAGCTCCAGCAGAGCCTTACCCATGTCCCTGCCATGTCATTCCAGTACATTGGTGCAGGGAAGTGCCTGAGGCCGGGCTGGGGGGCACATACCTGGCGGAGACACACGGTCCCGGTATGTCGGTGTGTAGGGGCTCAGCGTGAGCAGCATCACGTACATGCAAAAGGCAAACATTCCCGCCAGGCACGTGTAGAAAACGAAGTAAAACAGCAAGATCAAGCCTGCGAAAGAGAGAGGGCACGTTGCTGTTAGCGCAACTGGAGCACGTCCCACGGGGAGCGTCCCGCAGGGATGCACAGCCGTGCTCAGCACGGCATCCTCCGCAGCTCTGAGTCCGTCGTGGAGGTGGGAGCTCACAGTCCCCTCCACACACAGACCCCGGCATTTCTGGATGCCTGACACGCTCCCTGCCCAGCCCCAGGGCTGGGGCAGTGACTGCTTTGCTCTGACCCCTTTTGCCTCATAGCCTTTCCCAGAGCTGGATCAGGACCAGGTCTGTGTGTCCACCTGCCTCAGCTCTCTCTGGCACAGACCCAGTCTTGGCTCTTGCCCTTCCACCCTCTCTCGGCATGGTAACATGTACCCGGCGGCTTCCTCATCTCCAAATTCCCAACGGGGGCTGTGGGGCAATGCTCCTGCCCTGACTCCTGTCACCTGCATGGCAGGGACACCAGCGCTGGGCATTGCTCGGGGGCTGCGGCACCGCTGGCTCTTTCATAGCCCTGACATCTCAGGAATGGGTTTGTTTTTCCTCTGGACCAGGCTGATGGCTGAGGATGTCTCAAGAGGCCACGGCCGATGAATAAAACCCAGCGGCTCAGAAAGCAAAGCGAAGCCCTAACGCAAACATTTCCCAGGAGAAACGTGCCGGCAGCTCAGAGGAGCCCTGGGAACGCAGATGTGCTCTCCTGCCGTGCTTCTGCCGGGGCCACGGTGCTGGGAACCACTGTGGGGCCGTGTCCTGCTGTGGGCTGAGCTGCGGCAGAGGGAACCATCACTGCTGCTGGTGGCACAGCAGGGACAATGTCCAGCCCTGCCACAATGATGCTGGGATGTTGCCTCTGCACCAGCCTGGTGGACCTGGAGCTGCTGCCGGTGCCAAGCCACTGCTTGTTGGGACATGGTGCTGCTACTGTCCCTGTCTTAAGTTTCCTGCAATGTAGCAGGAAGCATTGTCACCATCAGAGCCGGGGGTGCAGCCTTTCCCAGGGGCTGCAGGCTCCAGTGCTGACCCTGTGGCCAGCCGGCTCCCTGCATTATGGTAGTGAGAGTCCCCGGGGCCCCCTGTCCCTGAGGAACACCTTCATGGCCAGCACAGGGGAGCAGCCCCAGGCTGGGCCAACTCCCTCCTCCTCACCTGTGAGATGAGAGCGGGAAAGTTCAGCTCCATTCACCTCCAAATGCTCTCACTTTAAAAGAAGATTGGATTTTCACAGTAGCTTCAAGGCCTCTCTCCTGCCCCCCTGCACGGGCATGTGAGCATACACGCGTGTGCAGCCGCTGTATGTGTGTCCATAGGGCAGTGTGGCTGTATAGCACACAGTGATGCTCCCAGGGTGCAGGAGGAGCCTGCACCCTCCCCGAGGCTGTAAATAAATAACTTTCAGCAATAGCCAGCTGGAGCCACATCCACTCCTCTCGCAGAGCTTTTCTCGGCACCTGGAAGAGCCAAACCCACGTCCCTAAGGACTCTCACCCGCGCACTGCTCCCGCACTCCAGTCTGCACCTTCCCGTCCAGCAAAGGAGCAGCAAAACCCGGCTGCCCCCATGGCCAGCAAAGGGCACAAGGGAGCAAACATGGATTTCTGCCCCAGGTTCTTGCCTGCGCATTTTCAGACTCCTCTGATGTTTATAGGCAGTTTCGTTTGTTTCTCTTGGCTGTCACCACAGGCTTTGCAGGACACCCAGAGCACTCAGCCAGGGCACAGGCAGGCTGTGGGGCTTGCGAGCTCATTGCCAGTGCCAGTCGACAAGGGCTGCAAAGGCTGAGCAGCAGCCCTTGATAGTTTGCACTTACACCCATATGGATGTCCACATGATGCTAAGGGCTAAGATTTTCACTGCTTTGTGGGCTACGTGCTGTCAGGAGAACAGAGCTGGAAAGGCGGATGGCGTCAGTGTGCTGTGGCACCTTGCTCTCAGACTGAGCCTGCAGCAGAGCTCACCATGGGCTGGTTTTAATCTCCCAGGGCACCTCCAGGCTCAGTTATAGTTTCTGAAGGCCACACAGATATGGATCAAATAGAGTGCCCAAAACCCTCACTGTCATATCCCAGCCACCATCCCCAACAGCACCTATGGGCCCTGTTGCTGGTACCATGTCATGCCCTGGGAAGCTGCGGGGTGACGGTGACAACTGGCCCTTCCCACCGCAGGGCATATGCAGGCATTGAGGGCTGCGTGGCCTCGCAGTGAGCACCCTCCCCACAATGCCTGCCCCACGATTCGGGTACTCTTCCCCCACCAACACTGATGACCCCAAAACCACCTCTCTACAGGTTCCTGACTTACACAGGCAGGAGCCAGGTTGCTGGCAGCAGCAGAGGCACATGGCTGTGACAGACTGACCTGCAGCCCCTGCGATTGCTCAGCCTCTTAGTTCCTTCCCAGTACATGGTCTGGGCAGCCCCAAATCTTTGCTTTCACATTCTCAGTAAACATTAACATCCAGACCAAGGGTAACTTTGCCAAGGTTTCTGCTCGTCCTCCTCTCTAGTTCTTTATTGCACTGGTTAGAAACATCTAACCTGAAAATGTGGGACAGGGGTGGTCAGTCCAGGCTATCAAGGAAGTTCACAGGCAAGTGCATCCCTTGTGAAGCAGAAAAGACAATGATCCCCGAAAGCGGGGCTTGAGCAAGAACCTACCCCAGCTCTTGGCTGTTCTCCCCAGGCATGTTTTCTCCTCTGGGTTCCACAGGAATATCTTCATCTCCCCAGCCAGGTCTGCCCAGGTTTTGCTCCCCATGTCTGCCTTGGTCTCGTCCTCTCTTCTGTCAGGAACCCAGACCTCCTCGTCCTGCTTATTTTCCTGGAAGAGTTACAGAACACAACCCCCACATCCAAGCTGAACATCTCATTGGCCAAAAATAAATGCAAAAGCACTTAATAGCTGGAAATGTTTCAAATTTCCATTTTCCCATCATCACTCTTGAGTTAAAGAGAGGCAGATTTGGCTGTTGTAACTCAAGATCGCTTAGATCCCAGCATCCATTTTTCCATGACACGTATGTCACTGCCGTCACACCGGGCACTGTCTCCTTGTCCTGGCATTTACAGAAACTCATCTCTTTCCACCTGTGTGAACATGACCAAAGAAAACCTGTGATCTGGGGTTGTTCCCACGCTTCTGCAACATCTCTGAGCTCAAGTGCACGTTTTCCGTGCTACCACAGATGACAGCAAGCGACATCATTTGAGGTCATCCAGCTTGTTTTTCTTGGCACGTGAGCAAGTGTTCAGCCTTTGGAGAAATCCCTGTGTTGTTATTCTTTAATTGCACTACGTTCCATGCAAAAGCATCTCCCCAGGTGGTGAGAATTTGCATTTTACCTCGGTGGTGAAAACTCATTTGTACAGAGCTCAGGAACATGAATCTCTCTGTACCTGGGCCTGGCTAAGAGACCCTTGAGACAAGACATGGCAGGTGTCCCTAACAGCCCCTGACCCTGGACAAGCTCTGTGTTTCCAAAAGCAGGCAGTGAGGTGGGAGATGGTGCAGACCTCGCTTTGAGCTCAGGGCAGGGCTGGGGACAAGGGATGATGCTGAGATCTGGGTGAGTTTTTCACCCCCCTGTGCTGCAGGGCTCAGCCTCTCCTGGCTGGGTCAGAGCCCAGCCTGGCCACATTTCTCCGAGGGCACCGTGCCCACTGTGAGCCCTGCGGCAGCTGCACTGCCCCCATCATCCCACGTCTGCACTAAGGGCCATGGAAACATGCCAGCCATGGGCACCTGTTGGAGCCAGGGCCGACAAGCAGGATATTCACACCACAGGGGAGGTCAGAGAAGCCTCGGCCCCCCTTTAGCAGAGGATGGCTTAGCAGAAACTCTGGCTTGGAAACACCCTCAATTCAGGGAGATTAAACACAGACACACAAATACTGCGAAACAGTGAGAATGGGGGGAAAGGACAGATTCCAAAGCCTGAATTCATGCCTTGGAGGGCCCGGTCAGACCCAGGGGGGCTGTAAACCATCACCATCATCCCGCTGATTGCCTCCATCGGCCCTGGTTAAAGCCCCCGTGGGGCTCTGCTGAGAGCACGCCTGCGTCAGAGCGCTGCTGCCGCTGCCCGCACGGCAAAGGCGATGCCTGGCCCAGGTCCCACTCCCCGGGCTGGAGCCTGTCCTGAGCGAGCTCCTGCACGGCCACAGCCCTGCTCCATGCACGGCTGATGAAACCAGGGCATTTTGGAGTGGGGAAGCAGCAGCCCCACCAGAAGCGGCCAGGAGGGAATGGGAGAGAAGTGCAGGAGCTGCCGGCTGCCAGGGCACCCGCAGATGAGCAAGTGATGGAAGAAGAGGAGCAGGAGGGGTTCTCCTTCCTCCCACTCTTCTCCCCACTAAAATAAAGAGCTATGGGTAGCTGTTCTGGAAGCATTTTCTCAGACCACCGGGGTAGCAGCGGCTGCTCAGAGGGACTCTGCACCTATGCTTAGTGCTGCTTTGGGAAAAGACCTTTGAATATTACACCAGCTGCAGCCTGGAGGCAGCGAGGGCAGTGCATGGGCTGCATGCTGAGCCCTGGCCAGAAGCTGCTACCAATGCTTAGAGCCGTTGCGGGGACATAGAGACAGCCACCCATGGGCTCTCACCCTGGGAACTCCATGGCTCTGCCCTGCAGAAGCCTTTGCAAGTAGGAAAGTTTCCATGTCTCATCCAGCATTCAGTGAAGAGCCCCATCCTGGTGACTGGGAGAGACCACAGGGGCTCGAAGGGGCATGGAAAGGCTGAGGAGGCCCAAACCTCTTCCCACAGGGAAGGAAGTCTGTGTGGGACAGGTGGGAAGACGGGATGAGCCCATTGCCAGGTCCCTGGCAGAGGTCCCTACGCTGGGGAGCTAGGTTAGGTCTGGATTGCAACACCTCCGAGGTGTTTCACCTCTGCAACCCAGGACTAAAGGTGGTCTCGGAGCAGTCCCTTGCACTTGGAGAAGGGGCAGGAAGAGCAGCAGGGGCTGGGGCAGGAGTGGGCTGGGGCAGGAAGGAGGCACAGCCACACTGGATCCTCTCAGGACACTGTGCAGCCCCAGGCTGCTGCCTGCCCTGCATCTGGGGTGATCCTGGGTGGCAAAGCAAAGCTGGGGTTCATCTCTGTAGGGATCATGCTGTGCTGATGGTCAGGGGTGTCCTGGACCAGGTCAGCCCTCAACAGCAGGCTCCTCTTGCTGAAAGGCAGGTCTGCAGAGGCTGGCCCATGGCAGATGTCCACAACCCTCCTAGACCTCCTCACTACCCAGGACCACCAGCCAGCCCTCCTGCTGCCCCTTCCCCCTCAGTACAATGTGCTTACACTTTGCCTAAGGGATGAAGCAGCATTTCCTAGAGCAAAGTAGCCACATTTATCATCCACAAAGCAGGCCATTGACAGCAGCCCCGGCCTCGCCTCTCAGAGGGTGGCCAGCAGCCCCCAAAACACTCACCACCTGCCGGTGGGGGCTCCTGCGCTGGCCCTCCGTGCCCGCAGCGCTGGTGTTCCTGTCCATCCCTGGGTGGGAAACGCAGAGAAACGTGAGCGTTAGCACCGCAGGAGCGCAGGGCTGAGCCCATCAGTACCAGCCCCATCATGGGTGCCGTGTTGCCCCGGCTCTCGGGGACCTGCAGGCACAGCCCCCTCCCCAGCACAGCTCCCCAGCCCCGCAGCTCCCCCCAAAAAGGCTGAGTGAGTGCGGCTGCACCAAGACCTTTGGCTGTCTGCAGGGAACTACACTGCTCTCCCTCCCTACGCTGCAGGACATCGGCGCTACGGAGCAGATCAAAAAATAACTTCCTTCCTAAGCGGGGGGAGCTCAATGCAACAGGATCCTGCCCCGAGACCCCTGGCATCTGGTGCCCTTTCAAGTACCCTCACAGCATCCTGACCTGTGCCCAAGCTCCCATCAATGCCAGCCAGCGCCCTACATGGGGAAGTGGGGCTCTCTGCCCCAGGGAGACCGTGTAGCTGTTAATAAACATTTGGAAATCTCTACGGCGTTTGATGGCCACATGTGTCCATCAATATGTGCTTGTCAGTCACAGTGGGGCTGTGGTTAATGCTTGCAAAATTGCTTTTGCAGTGAAGGAGCAGCGCGAGGGAACAGGTCTATATTTATCCCTTTGGATTGAGACAACAGCTAGGAACACAGGATCGGCTTCCCTGACCCGGCTGTAAGCACCAGTCACAGCTACCGAGACAAAATCCAGAGGGACACCTTGCTGGGATGCCCTGCAGATAAGGTATCAGGTTTTCCCACATCAATGTATTACAGGCACAGGATGGTCATTAGGGGCACAGGGGCGCACACTGAGTGCCGCTCCTGTCAGGGACTGACATGGTAGGAGTGCTGGGGAGAGCAGGGGATGGGGCAGTGGTGTCGGGCCAGCCTTGCTAAAACACAGCGGTGTGACGGCAGTGTGCAAGGGCTGCCTGTTGCTGGCTGTGCCCCATGCAGCTCTCGAGGAACAGTGGGGCTTGTTTTACACCGTCTGTCCCAGCAGGAGCTCAGCACCATCCACCAGCTCATTCCCTAGGCACGTTTCCAATGGGGCCAGCCGCCCATCCCTTCAGAGCAGAGCCAGGCCGTTAAAATGAAGGGGAAAGGCTGCCTTGCCCCCTGCTGGGGCTTTGCCCAGCGTTAAGGGGACGTCCGTTCCCGGCTCCTGCAGGGCAGCACCGCGCTGTCCAAGCCAGCAAAGCACCATTTCTTCCTTTCCTCCCCTGAGCATGGCTGAAAGCCGCTCACCGGCTGTGCTAATAAATGGGCTCCGCGGGAAGGAAAGAGGTCTGGCAGCAGCCCCGGTCTGCGCCGAGTTGGCCGGGGCTGCCGCATGCCTGCGGCTGGGCATGCAGGCAGGGCTGGCTCGGCACCGGCGCCTGCCCGCAGCCAGGTCCGCGGCAGGAGGTGTGCAGGCAGCCGTGCTCACAGCCAGGCTGGGGCGCCAGGGATGGAGACCTGCTTGCCCAAAGCTCGGGAGCTGGGATGGGGCATAGGGATTGAACATGGCCTGGGCCACCGTGGGGCAGCAGCAGCTCCCCAGGAGCACAAGCACCCCATTGCAGCGGTTGTGCTGCCGCGCAGCCCGGCCCTGGCACAGCGGAGAAGGGAGCTGAGATCCGTCCCCTCCGTTACTAACATGGAGTGGGGGTGACTGAGCAGGAGGGGACCAGTGCCAGCCCCACACAGGCAGTGATTGCAGGGCTCCTCTAGTTCATCTGAGGTAAATAACCACTGTTTTCTCTGGAGGCGACGTGTTCTTTGCCATTAGTTGATCTGGGCATTTGCAACTTGCCTCTTGAGCTACTGTCAGTGCAGAGTTTCTTTTCTCCTGGGAGAAGATGGTAATCAGGCTCTTGTCCAATAAAAGTGTGGGGGTTTTTAAAGCAGGGATAGGATTCATTTCTTTTAACTTGATGAAATATGCTTTGGCTTGAAATAATTACATGATTTGCACTTAGCATCTCTCAGCCCAGGGCATTAAAGTGACTTACAAGCAATTAAGAAGCCTGCTGAGAAGATGTTTTTATACCCATTTTACAGATACAATATGGAAAACAGAGGTTGAGGGCCTGCCCTGGGCAGGGATGCTGGGAGCTTGCGGGTGTCCTGGAAGTTCTGCCGCCATGGGACAGGGCACAGGCAGCAACAGGCGTCACCACCAGAGCTGGGATCAGAGAGCCGTGTTGGCGGCTACCTGCGACTGCCATAAGCACCACAGGGATGAGGAGGGACCCGGGAAGGACGAGGGACAGAGAGGCGCCAGGGAGGTGTTTCGGGAAGGACAGGGGCCTGGGAGCTGCTGGAGTGCAAAGAAGAAAGATGGGCAGAGGGCGGGGAGGCCCCCGGCCGGGCTGCGGAGGGGGTCCGTGGCCGGGAACCTCCTGAGATGGGGCAGGACCTCTGCCCCTCTCCCAGAAAACACTCTCCGGGGCGTCTCTCTCCTATGGTTTCCAGTGGGACGGGACGGGACGGGACGGGACGGGCGCGCAGTCCTTTGGGAGGAAGGGCATGGATCCAGGGCCCTTCCCGGTGATAACCGCCCCGCCGCCGGGCGGTACGGACGGTACAGTGCAGCGCGGTTCGGTAGGGTACGGCACGGTAGGGGCGGGGCGGTTCGGCCCCGCAGCTCCCGCCGCTCCCGCCCCAGCGCGCAGGCGCGGCGGAGCTAGTGCCGGGGCTCTGTCCGCCGCCGTGGCCCGGCGGGCTGCGGCGGGGAGCGGCGGCGGCGGCAGCATGCGGCAGTCCCTGACTCAGCAGCGCCCGGGCGGCGTTGCCCTGCCCGACTCCGTGGGTAAGTGCCGCGGGAGGCGGCGGTGGGAGGTCCCGCCTGGCCGGGAGGATGCTCCGCGCTGCGGGGCGGTGCGCGGGGGCCGGGGGCGCTGCGGCCATTTTAGGCGGTGGGTCCCCACAGGCGCCGCCGTCGCTGTCGCGTCAGACAGACCGGACCCGACCCGCCCGGTCTCGCCGCGGCCAGGCGCTGCCTGCCCTGGTCCCCTCCCCGCCCGGCCCCGCCGCTGTTTGGGCGCTGTTTCAGCCGCAGGGACACGGTCCCTGTCTCCCCTTCGAGGCCGCACCGCCCCGGTGCGGGGCTGCCGCAGAGGGAGACCCCCGAGGGGCGCTGGCTGCACGGGCTCCCCGCAGCATCCTTTGGAGCGGCTGCTCACGGCGCTCCTGCACAGCGCTAATTAGGTCAGAGAACCCCTCGCACCGCTCCGCGCCCGCTGCCGATTGCGGTTTCGCCACCTTCCACCCACCCAAGCGGGAGATGAAGCACCCAGACACCCGCAGGCCCCCCCGTGGGCTGCGGACAGGGACCTGCATGGGGCCGGGGGGTCGCATCTCGTACACTTGTAGCAGAGAAGTGGAACAGGAGGAGGAGAAGGGTTTGGAAGAGCAGCTCCTTGCCGGTTGCCCCCAGTTCTCCCAGGGTAAAAGTTAAAGCTGGCTTCCTGATGCTACTTCGCACTTATTCTTCACTCCTGGTTTTCCACCTCCCCCACGAACAAGATGGAGAAGATGTTTCTGTGCCATCTTGTCTATTTTCTTCTGATAATTAGGAGAAGAAAAGCAAGTACGTCGGGGCAGTGCAAGGATCTGTACTGCAAACTTTTAAAGTAATTCGGGAAAAACCTGCGACAATGTGGTTTTTAGAGGGAGCTTATATATGGCAACGATAATGAGAGGATGTTTCTGAGGCTTAAAATAAAAATTATCTTTCTGAAGCCTTTCCACATTCTGAATGCCATTTTAGCAAAAAGAAATATCCAGACTACAAATAGCATTAATGTCCTTGCACCTTCCTCGCAGAGTTAAGCACAGTGTTTCAAACCACCTTCTGTACGCATGTTGAGGTAAGCACGGCAAGTTTTGAGGTATCTAGTTCAGATAAATTGCAGAGAAAAAGCTGCTACTGTCTCTTGAAAAGCAGAGATAGCAAAGCTGTCACAGCTCCACTTCTGTGTGTAAAGCTGTACCAAGTAGCAAAAAGGAAAATTATTTAATGGGGAATACTTTCAGCAGAAATTAGTGCTGAGAGAGGATTTTGCTAGGGCAGCCCATCAGCAGCTCTCACTGGAGATGCTGAGTATGAGTCCATCTATGTTGAAGCGGCTGCAGGCATCCCTACAGAAGTACAAAACAGTTTTCTCAATATATGGGTAACAAAATGTGTTTTCAGAGAAAGAAAAAAATGGAATTAGTGTCTCCGTACAGAGCTGAAGTGGAGGTAATCACGTTATCTTCTGTTTTGCATCTCTCTCCAGTATCACGGTAAAGGATCATGGTTGGCTTTGTCAGGACTTGGAATAAAAGCTTTTTTTAAGGAATCCTGAAAAGCCTTCAGAAGTTTTCCAGTTGAAAACCTTTTGCTTCACTTCTGCACTGCATGTTGGTGTGTGCCAGTTGTGAGCTGGGAAATAATGGTGAAATGTAAGAGCAGAAAACATGGTGGTTCTGAAACAAACTCAGAATCTGTAAGCAGCATTTCAAGCTGCTTCTTTTCGACTCTTTTCCTGCAGAATTCAATTATAAAATACTCTAGGTTTTGAGAAGAATTTTTGCAAGTTTTCAAGGTTTTTTCATTGTAACTTTATGAAGCATCCCTGATGAAAATGCAGGTTTGTATGTGTCAGCTCCACACCAGTGTACTCACAGTGCTTCCTAAAGGCTGCTCTGCAGGACGGTTTTGCATGGCACACAAACATCTGCACACCCACACAGCCTAACCATGAAGAGTTTAATGTGTGTAAGGAGCATATGGCTGGATTCACTTATCTTCTGCTCATTTGCTAGCCCAACTGTAGCAGTAACCAGAAGCTGGATAATCTACTATGTGTGTAAGCAAGACAGCTTTGTTCTTTCTCTCCTTTCAGAACTACTCTATGTAAGAAGTAGCAGGTTTTTCTCCAGTTTCTAAAGTTTTGTTCAGCTGAACCTTTGGTCCCAGGTACTTTGGAATTTTAAGATGTTTAAGTGACACTTGCATTTAAATTATTATGTTGGAACTGGAGTGTGGCACAAGCTGTAGTATTTGGGAGGAGGTACATACAGAATGGCTGGATATATTGGTGAATTTTGAAGGCTTTAGAAGTCGAGAGTTTATATTATTATTTAGCATATTTAGGAGAATAAAAATATTAACCCCAATGCAACCTGCAGCAAACAGTCGGGTACCTTTACCTCCGTCCTCTAAAACATGGCATGAAAAGGTAAGGATCACTGATGAAAGATCCTGTCTGGATCTTAGGGTTCTCTAAAAGTTAGTTAATTTCATTTGTTTGAGCTTAGCAAATCCATTCTATTTCATTCTATTCAGTCTAGCTATTCATTCCAGCTAAGGACTAGCACAGTTGCCAGGCTCCTTGCTGTTAGACCCAGTGATGTCCTGGTGGCACAGTCACAGCTGTGCTCAGAGACATAACCAGAAGGTTTGTGGGTGGAGAGCTTTCCATCAGAGACACTGGTCAGTCAAAAAGGATGTTGCTTTTCTTTATAAAACTCTCTGGCTGTTAATCTCCGTGTTTTGGCCTTTTAAAGCCCAAGTTCAGGACTTGTCTGTGATTTCGAGCTCAACTGAGTGTGGGTGAAATGATCCAGCCCTGTGCCTATTGCAGCTGTGCCGGCTCAGAGCATGGAATGGAGAAGCGAGCACTCCTGCCAGCAACATGGCTAGAGTGGGTGTGGAGGAGCCAGGAGCTGCTGCACTTTTCCCTGGGGAGAGCTGTCCCTGCAGAGGAAGGGAGATAACTTGTACTGGTGTGTGTGTCCTTATGGCTGCATCAGTATAGCTGTTAAGGTATCTCTCTAGCTGTGCCCCAGATGTGCACAGACCCTAAAGAAGGGCCTGTGGGCACATCTTCAAGGCAGAAAACTGCCCAGCAAGGCCTGGTGTGCTCCTTTCCCTGGAGAATTTGGACAAAGGGGTTGTGCTTGGCTTGGCTGAGTCTTTCCTCCCAGCCTTTACACAGGTGTTTTACCTCACCACGTAAGGGCTTGGCTGAGCACCTCAGATGGGGGTTTCCAGCATGGTTTGTTTTAGGGAACACACTCAGCTCCTTGCTCTTGGGAAACATCCCTGCCCTCTCTGAAACACTCTGAGAAGGCCTGGTAGCATGCACATCACTTGGGAGCCTCTGGGGTGGGAAATACCTTTGCCTGCTCCCGGTGTGCATTGGAGAGTCCCAGGCTGCAGGGATGGGATTCAGGGTGGCCCAGCAGCCACAGGGAGCATGGCAGGGGACCTGTGATCAGTTATCCTACCAGCCGCTCCTGCAGGTGTCGGGTTGTGTCTACATAATGTATGAAATATAATCAAAAGGATTGTTCCACGAAGTGATGTAAAGATGGCAGAGCGCGCGCTGAACAAGCACGCCTAAAGATGTTGCTGAGCGTAACAGCGCAGCCAGCTTGCCTCTTAGCTGATGGAATCACTATTTTATACTTATGCTCGTTTGGAAGATCTATAAATATATAAAAGAAAAAAAAATCATAATCAGGCAGCTGTAGATGAGTTTTACTAATCCACAAATCCATTATTCAAGCATCTAAAAATACCTGGTCCTTGCTGAAAGTAGAGGATGATACTACAGGAGAGGGAGAAGTGGCTGTTAGTGGTGATGGCTCATTTGCATGGAAAATTGTGGATGCAATATGATTACAGCCAAGATTTCCCCCTTAATTCAAGTGGCATACAGTGTAGCTATTAACTTTGATGTAAGTAGACAGATCGGAAAATACAGAAGCGCCTAATGGCAATATTTCTCATCAGCTCAATTGCCCCAGGCCAGAGGGGCTGGGGGGCCCTTATGTATCCAAATGAGCTTTGCAGAGTTACAGTTCTTAAAGCTCTCCTCATCGACGTCAGAGCAATGATAAGTAAATGTGAATTCGGATGCCCTAGTAATGCTTGATAAAGCGTGTTAGTGAAGGTGAAAAGTGACAGCCAAACCTAAAAATATTCTCAAGAAAGGAAACTCACCACAATGTGGTTGGCGGTGGGAGGAAAAAATGACGGTACCATGACTGTCCCCAAATGGAATCAGCAAATTCTGTTGTGTGTGTGTGTGTGTTTTTAGGGTCGTTCAATAGAAGAAAAAGAAATTCCCTCTACGTAACTGTGACTCTCCTCATTGTGTCAGTATTAATTCTAACGGTGGGCCTAGCTGCTACAACAAGAACCCAAAATGTGACTGTTGGAGGTTATTACCCAGGGGTTATTGTAAGTATAGAACTCCTAGGTAGGTCTAGAAAACTTATTGCCTACAAAGTCCCTTGTAATGCTGCGAATGCTTTAAAGGGTGATCTTGTCCTGAATATTGTGCTCAGCTACTTCATTGCCATTTGATTTATTTGTTTTATTATTATTTTGCACCTACTGCTCATTCCCATGCAAAAATCCCAGCCAAGTGGCAGCCTTCTCTGAGCTTAGATAATAACATGCTTTTGAGCTGTGAGACAGATCAATAGGTCTTATGTCAGTCAAAGCAACCTTAGAACAACTTTGTTTTTATACATCACATTAACCCCAGGCAGAAGTAAGGCAAAGAGGGACCATAGGTGCCAAGAACAGCTGAGAGACCAGGTCTTGAAATAGTGTTCACGTGGACTCGTGGTCATAAAGTTCACTTGCAGAAGTGTTTAATTTGAAGCCCCTGAGTGAGAAGCACATTAGCATAGCCGTGGCAGCTTGCCAGGTGAGCATGCACATCAAAGCAACTAGCACATCAATTTCTTCTTTTTTGCCAATGGTAAAGGACAATCCTGTAGCTTCAGATAGCTTTATTTAGAGAAGACCACTGGTGCCCTGCTTTCTTGACAGCAGATGTGTAACCTCCTGCAGAAGCAGAAGGGGAAAGTGCATTGTGCTGCTCCCTGCATGAGCAGAGGCCTAGCAGGAGCTGGAAAGCAAGTCCTTGTCTGGTCCTATCTGAGACATGCTCAAAAAGAAACGCAACAAGGCTGAACTGCAGAATTAGGTGCCTTGGTAGGTGGAGTGTACCTGCAGCCCCCCAGCTAGAGGCTCCTGGTGTAACAGCTGAGCAGTGCCATGCATTCAGGTTTGGAGACTTAAAGACAGTCCAGATAACTGGGTAGAGACTTGTTCTTGCCTTGTTACAGTTTATTTGCCATACATTGCTGATCTCAGGGAGGTTTATACTTCTCTGTGGATAAGCTCTTCTATGACTGAAGAAAATCCCTTTACAGCCATTAGTGTGGAATGTTGTTGCAGACTGTGTTGGGTCTCCTTGGTGGTTTCTGTCTTGTCTCAGTAACTCCTGCATTTAGTCCTGATCTTTTTCAAAGAGAAGTATGGAAGGGAGAATGGCTTCAAACTCTCCACACTTAGCCTACGCTCTGTCAGCCTGAATTGAACCTCGTGCTTCAGAGCAGGCCCTGCAGACTGACACAGATGGGTAGAGCCTGTTATTCCCATCCCCTTGACATCTCCTGTGCTATTTATTCTCCAGGAGCATCAGCATCACTTATGCTTTTGTAAGACTCAGTCTACTCAAGGAATCAATGGATTCCTAGACCTGGGAAGGGTATTGAGTTACTTTATTCAGAGGCACCCTTGACAGTTTGTGTTTGTCACCAAATTCCCCCTCATTAATCTGCTGTATAGAAAAATGCGTGATGACCTCGCTCGTCTCCCTGCTCAGGAGAAGGTTTCAGCGTGCTGCTGGATGCTTCAGCAGGTGCTTAAAATAGCTGGTGTTTCGTAACAAGCTGGGATTTCTCCCTTTGCTGTGGAGAAAGGGCTTGCTGTGGTGCAGGAGTACTTGGTGAGTTGTCCTTGAGCAGATGCCTTCCACAGCCCTGAAGAAGCAGCTCGTTGCAGGTCTTGTCATCCAGAACTTGACACAAATGTTAGGCCTGTGTGCATCTCCATTGGCGTTTCTGTACCCTCAGTACCTTGCATTGGTAAGGAATAGAGCAGAAGTCTCTTCATGCACTGAGTGACTTCTCTGTGTGTGGACCAGATCCATGGATGGGATCATTTCGTGGGACATCGGATGTCTCATCAGTGCCATGCCTAACGCAGCATTCTTTCCTCCTTTCACTTGTGTCTTTTGTGCAAACACCTCTTGTGCAGGGAGGAGACATGCAAGGAAGTGGCTGTCTGATGAGGGGGTTTATCTTCCCAGGCCTCTGTTCCCAAGGAAGGACAGAACGAGGCACTGAAGACTTCCTTGCATCAGTGGGATTTTGTTTGGTCGTGGTTTTGTGGGGTTTTGCTGGATTTTTTTCCCCAGACAGCACAACTGCAACCTAGAGGTTGCAGTAACCTGTCCTGTAGCCAAGCTGCCTTCACTCTGCTCCATGGTCACCAACACCTTCACAACTACATCTGTGAACACCGTGGCTGTGCCTCTGTGGGAAATACCCTTGCCTGTGGCTGGATGTCTGACCTGGGCCTAGGAAGCCCAGGATAACAGCGATGCTCAGCAGACAAAAGTAATGATCAGGTGCAGAAAGCAAGCTCTGTTATGGAAGTGAAGCTCTCTGTCATACATGTGTTGTCTCCAATTTATACCAGCTTCCAGCATCTGTGTAAATGATTGACCTTTCTTAGGCTTTGACTGGTAAAGCTCTATAACAGCTCCTTGTCAAGCATGCTGGCTTGGGGCTTTACTCTGGAAAAGCACATTCATTTTGTGTCCTGTCCTTTCCGACAAACATCCCAGGGAATCATATCACCATCAATAAGTGATACAATTGATGCAGATTACTGTGATTTCTTTGTGCCATCCATAGAAGAATGAGGGGTTTTCATACTGATGCAATGAAAATTCCCATTAATTAATGAGAATCCACTGATTTATTCGGTCCTGAGCTGCTGTATGTACAGACTTGCTCTAATTTCTTCTTTTTGGATTATCTTTAGTATTTTACCTTTTGGGTGAAATTAACACTATTAAATGTGTTAGATCAAGCTCAAAGAGCACAGAACATTTTTCTTAAGCATTTGCCTTAGTTGTGTGTTGCCACACAACTTCCTGAGCAAAGTAAAAAGCCAAGAAGCACTAGCAGATCAGTTTGGGGAGGTTCAGCAGTGCCCCTGGCTCTCTGGCCTGCCTGCCTCCTGCCCCAGTGTTAAGCAGCACCTGGCTTTGTTGCTCTGCTTCCTGCCATGGTAGTTTGTCCCTGATGTGGGGACAGCAGTCTCCAAGAGCTCAGAGTGGAAGGCAGGCAGCCAGAAAGCTTTAAGCCCTGCCATTCGAGCCAGCAGCCCTTGCAGCCCATGGCACTGCACCAAATGTTTCTGGGTTTAAGCAGAGCGGGTGAGGATTTAAGCCCAAATTCTCATCACTTTTGTGTCTGCTGATCTCTGCACATGCCTCTGCTTGTTAGTATCGGATGTATTAAACCGTTGGTTTCTATTCTTGGATCTTAAAATACTGATTCCAGGTTAGTTGACTCATTCTTGAGTCACTGCAGCTTGTCTCACGCCTTGTTCTGCTTCCTGAGGAGTTAGCCAGTTACTTGGCATTCTCACCCAGATCTTCACTGCCTCCCCAGTTTATTGACTAGATTTTTGCCTCCTTCATACGACCACTCCAGCTGTAGGACTTTTCTGGCATTTTTCATTTTGCCAGCTCTTAGAAGCAGAGTTGGATTATGTTCTACACCGATCAAAGACCTTTCTCAGTGTGACACAGAAGTACTTCTGCATCGCCCCCCCATAGTCCGTGGTTCCTGGTTGAAGTCCCTGTTTCTGGCCTGGCTGAGGTCTGCTCTGTCCTAGGAGCTTCTGTTTAGTGTAGCTAAATAGCTTAAGGCTGTGGAGAAAGGAGTTGGGAAATTGCACTCCTGGCTGACTTCACTGAGCTGAAGTCAGAAGACTGTTTTCAGTTATGGCAGCAAGAAAAGATGCTTTTGCTGGAGTAGCTTATTCTGTTGGCTGGGCTGGCAGGAGCTCTTCTGGTAGAAGACCCTGGTTGATGCATTCCCACCCCTGGAAATGAGGGAAGAGTAGAAGGCGGCAGAAAACTGCTAAATCTTCCCAAGTATAATCCTCCTGTATTCCATACTTCCTATCTAGAAACTCTCTGAGCTGAAAGCTTAGTTGATCGCTCACACCCTTGGTAAGGTTACAAAGGCCTGGTCATTCAATTGCTAGTGATGTGGTCCTGCTAGGACCTGCTGTCTGGAGGCTCCTGAGCATTCGTAGGGCTGTTTCAAGACAGCAAAGTGTATCCTCATCCACCAGCCATTTCTCAGCATCACTGGAAAGGGGATAGAATTCAGAACTCATCCTTTTGGTTTCTGCACGTGCTTTTAGTGTCATATAAGGGATACACTTGCTAGTTCCTACTAGTGAGAGACTTCACTGATTCCTTGCTGAAGAAAGAGTGCTCACACATCCCCAGTATGTTCTTTTGCTGCTTCTGGATTTAATTGTGTTCTGTCTGTCTGTAAAATACGTTGTATATTCTCTTGCTCTAAATGCTAACAATATGTTGTTTTTCAGCTTGGTTTTGGGTCGTTTCTTGGAATAATTGGATCAAACTTGATAGAAAACAAAAGGCAAATGGTAAGTTCATTACAAAATCTTCTTTTTTAAAACAATGACTCAAATTTTGCATGTGAAGAGTGTTACTGGTTTTCCTGACTCTTCCAGGGTAGTGTTGCTTGTCTGTTGAGAACTAGAGATGGTTTCTAGCAGCCCAGGACAGCAAGGCTGTTAACCCTTATAGTTTTAGATGGAAATAAAGAGAAAAGCTGAAGAAAGCACAAAGTGACTTTACACAGTCTCATTGAATTCAGAGGGATTTTGTTTTAAAGGGCTTGAAATTGGGTGTTTGGAGTTTTCAGCACAGTGCTTCACGGACTCATGCCCAGTGCTTTGTTTCTGCTGAGCTGGCACAGTGTGGGATACATAATACAGTGAATAACATGAGCATAATACATTTATTTGAAATCTTTTAAGGTGAATTCAGTAAATACTTAGAGGTTCTGCAGAAATTGCTTTTGGCTTCTTTCTTTCTAAGCAAAGGCTAGAGAAGAAGATCAAGCACGTAATATAACCCAGCCCAGAGACCGGGGGTGAAATCCCTTAGAGGGCCCAGCAGAAAGTCCATCCTGAGGACAGGCGTGCACAAAGGTCTCTGCTCTGCCCATGTCTAGAGAATAAGCCACTCAAGATACCAGCGTGCTGAAAACACGAAGACTGGTGTAACTGAAAAGCAACCAGCTTCTCTGGTGTTGCTGATTAACATGCGCGTTGCTGGTCCTTGTTTCCAAACACCTCTTCAAGTAGGAAGGAAAACCAAGAAACTTGGCATGCTGTAAAGTAGCAGCTGGGGAGCCGAGAAGCTGTCCCTGGAAGTGTTCAAAAACTGTGTAGATGAGGCCCTTAGTGATGGGGTTTAGTGGTGGACTTGGCAGTCCTGGGGGAATAGTTGGACTTAAACTAAGCTTGATCTTAAAGTGCTTTTCCAACCTTTTCTAATTCTGTGATTCTATGATCCCATGACAGTAATGCTCAGAAGAGAGCAGTGGGTAGCGAGCATGCAGATAGCACAGGTCAGGCGAGACCAACACTGCTAATATGACATGATCACAACTAAGTTTGTGCTGAGGTCTGAGGGGTCTCTCTGCAGTGGGGACAGAGCTGGCCCAGATTGCCCACTTTGGCAAGAACAGGAGAGTGATGTGGCCTTGGCTGGGTCCCTGATGACCTCTTAACATATCTTGCAGACACTGTTCCACAAGCCTCTTATCCTCCTGCCTCTGCTTCAGGGTAGAGGCTGTAGTATTTGGAGGTGTCAGTAGCAGGTCTTGAGGGGGGGGGAGTTTTTGGGAGAATTTAGCAAAAGGAGTGAGGAGAGATCAGAAGAGGGTGGTACCTGATATGGGCAAGTTAAGACTGAGACTGACAGCCTGTTTTCTCTGCTTGATCCATGTGGCTGGTGAAAGATAGCAAATGGGGAGGTTCAGTCCAGCTCGTGTAGCATCCCGTGGGTATGTGTGCCTCCTGCTTCTGCTCAGCTCTCCAGGGAGAGGGGCTGCAATCCCCCCCAGAGTGACTGCCCCATGCTGTGATAGTGAGATCCCTCCAGCCTTTCTCATGTGAGGTTGCACAGCACTAAGGGGGGATTGTCCGTCCCTGCAGCCTGTCCTGCAGGCCCATCACTGCTGCTCTTGCAGGAATGGAGAGGGAATGTGAGGATCTGGTTAGCAGGGTGTGCTGCTGAACAAGGCTAAAGCACGTTTGCCGAGCTGCGGAGGGATTTGGGAGAAATCTGTGCTTGTCCTAATCCAGAGGCTGGGCTGCCTTGCCCTTTGCTTTGCGAACAGTGTGCTCCCTGCAGAGCGGGAAGGAGGGAGATATGCAGACCTTTGAGGAGGGCAAAACTGCCTTTCCCACAGGCAGACAGGGTGCAGGGAAGGTGGGTTTCCCAGTGGATATTTTTGGTTGTTTTCACCCTGGCTCTAGAAGAACAGCACGTCCTGTTCTTTCTGTCCTAGCAGCGTGTCAGTGTTTGGTTGAGCAATGGCCATGTAATGCCAGTCTTGCGTTCTTCACAGGAGTGCCCGTGAATGACTCGGCAGGGCTCTGACTTGATTGGCTTTTTCATTCTGAGCCCCGGATAGCCTGTGTTAATTCTTTTCCTCTCTCTGTTGTTTCGTGTTCTAAACAGCATGCATGACCCAGCTCTGCAGGGATTGCGTCACTGCTGCCGTGGTTGGCAGCTCCAGTGTCTGCTCTGGCCACACAGAGGACATGCAGTAGCTGTCACTGTCCCCATGCTCTAGGCACAGCCCATCCTTGCTCAGGAGCGGCTTTGTCCATTCCATGTTTCCATAATCCCACTGGCAGTGCGGGAGTATTTTATCTGTGTGACCTTCCCAGTGTCCTGGTTTGCTAAAAGGCAGTTCTGGTGTTGGTTGTTATGCAGTTACTTCTCAGTGATGGCAGGATTATGCTGCCATGTTCTTGTGCGTGATTCTGCCCACAACGTGGCTGGGGAGCATGAGGAGTTGAGCGAGCCAGCATGGCTGAGGGATAGAGCTAACCTGAAGCAGCACTCCTCACTTCTCTCCCGCCTGCTGACAGGAATAGACCTCTCATTTTTCCTACCCCAGTGTATCGGCTTTCATGCCGTGTGTCTGCATTTCCCACTTGTCGAGGTAAGGGAGAGCTTTCATGCCCCGGGGATGGCCAGCTGCCCAGCAACACTGCCTGCTGCCTGCCAGCGCTGCCAGCACCTCTGACTTACACCCGAGCTGCCCGCTCAGCAGTTTTCAAGTGAGGAGTCAGTGTTCAGATGCCTTTGTGGCAGTCAGACACGCCATGGAAGAGTAATAACCGACAGCTTCACAGCCCATATATCGCTGGACCGTGGCCCAAAATGAACCTCAGACTGGGATGCTGCTGCTTCATGTCCTGCACTATCTGAACCCAGTTTGTCTGTTCTTGTCCGAATGCTGCTTGTCATGACCAGCCTCAGCAGGAGTTAGATGAGCAAAGACCAATTACTACTGTCACACAGCTCTTAAGAGGGACTCTGCTTGCTGCAGTGACGGTATTGTCAATCCCAAATCAAAAATCTTGTTGGCAAATCATGAGATTAGTTGAAAACTGGAGTGTGTGTGTGTTTAAATTAATTCTTATGGTTTTATTTGCTGTTTGATTATCATAAATTCTCAGTGTCCATTTTTCAGGCTCCTCTTTCTCCCGCTGAGAGAAAAAACTGTACAAATAAAGTGAGCAAACCCTTTTGTAGCACCTGATCCTTATATCCTAGTAGGGCTGTTATGAAAGTATCATCACTAACCTTGTTTTATTTTAAATAACCGTATTAGCAGCTGCTATCTGCAACCAGGGGCGACCGACAAATACCCTGCTTGTATATATTTAGTTTGGCTCTCTTCCCATCTCCAAGGGTCATGCTATTTAGAGAGAATATCCTCTTTCATATATGTATGAAACAAAGGACAATACAGAGGAAGACTAAACTTGCTACTGAATAACCCTAAGCCATAAACCCCATTTCTTCCACCAAGACTGCAAGAAGCTGTGCTTCCTCCCCTTGTGTGGTTTCACTGGCTGTGGTAGTGAAACAGCGTGACTGCTGTAATGGGTAGTGCAAATTGTGATCCATCTGTGGAGATGCCATGGGCCTGAGTGGAAAGGAAATGCTGGTGTTCATAGCTGGTAGAAACAGGGTCCCAGCATAGGACCCATAGGACCTAATCCTGGAAAACTTGTTACCCTGCTGCCATCTGTAAGTATTTTGTGGCACAGCATCTAATGGTCCAGTAATAGCTTGTTATTAGTGATGGTGACCTGTTTGTATGGTCATTGGGTTAACTTCACAGTATCCTCTGTCTGCTCCTGCATGTCTTGAATACTTGCCTCATCTAGAAAACCATTTTATTTTCTCTCATTTTGAAGCTCACTGAACTAAGCAATTGTACAGTGATTGTTTCCATTGTCCTGAGTGTGCCCTCCTGCATCTCCACTCATTGCTCAAGCTGACCTGGTCTGAACGTGGATGTTGCTGCAGGAAGGTCTGTTTTCACTGAGGAGGCTTATGTAAAAACAGTGTGATTAACCTAAAAATCCTGAGATACTTAAAAAATACATATAGGATCCCTCTGGCTTGTGTTTGTCAAGGGGTTTGGCTTGTCTTTCTGAGAACTGGATGCTTGTGCAGTGGCAGGAACCAAGGGTTTGGAGCGCATTTAGCACCTGGAGCTTTAAAACAAGCATCCCCATGCCGGGAGACCCAAGATACCTGTCAGTGCTGGCCAAGCTAACTGTTACTTTTGTATTTGTGCTGTTAGTGATTTTCATTATCGCCTAAAGCTCCTGACGACAGAGCTGCCTTTGTACTTGCAGAAAAGCAGTTTTTAACTCCTGCCAGCAACCAGCACTTGGAGGCTGTGATCACTGGTGTGGAAAACCACTAGGGAAAAACCCAATTAAGCTTCCAGTTCTTTAAGTAGAAGTACTGCTGTTCCCCACGCTACATCTTTGTGAACCTGTTTGAATGCTTCATTTGCCCTCCCTCCAGAGCCCTGTCCATATCCTAGATGCACTTTGGCAAGGGAGGTGGGTACTGAGAGCTCTGTGTGTGATGAGCTGGCCTGAAGCCTGCTACCAGTGGCTGAGTGGCTGCTCAGGAGTGAGGAGAAAGGTTGTGTCAGCGCTCATGCATGGTTCCCCAGCTGAGCATTGGCACTTCGGCAGACGTGGTGTTTAAAGTGGCATAGTTGGAGTGGAGACTGTTTGTCATACCTGGGTGGGAGGTTGAGTGTTTCTGGTTTATCTTTTGAATGCTTTCACCCTAATTTTAAGAATGGGCAGGATGTGGCCAGTGGAAGAGGGTCATAGAATCACAGACTGGTTTGGGTTGGAAGGGATCTTAAAGCTCACCCAGTTCCAACCTGCTGCCATGGGCAGGGGCACCTTCCACTAGAGCAGCTTGCTCCAAGCCCCATCCAACCTGGCCTTGAACACTGCCAGGGATGGGGCAGCCACAG
>WYDI02037531.1:48726-144951 GCA_009867235.2 Psittacus erithacus | reverse complement strand
AGAAAGTTGGGGCTGTTCAGCCTGGAGAAGAGAAGGCTGTGTGGTGACCTCATAGCAGCCTTCCAGTATCTGAAGGGAGCCTGTAAGGATGCTGGAGAGGGACTCTTCATTAGGGACTGTAGTGATAGGACAAGGAGAAATGGGTTCAAACTTAAATAGGGGAACTTCAGGTCAGATATAAGGAGGAAGTTCTTTAGTGTAAGGGTGGTGAGGCACTGGAACAGGCTGCCCAAAGAAGTGGTGAATGCTCCATCCATGGCAGGGTGGTTGGAACTAGATGATCTTAAGGTCCTTTCCAACCCTAGCTATTCTATGATTCTATACTGCAACTAAGAATATTAGGGTCAAATCACACTTTTACTGAGATGATTGCAAAATATCTGTACACTGTTAAGGTATTTTAAACACTGCTTATCTGGAAATCCCACATACAAGCTAAGTTTGATGAAGTGGTTTAAAATATGGAAGAATTTGATCCACTTTTTCCAAGGATATTCCATTATTAGAAGTGCTTTACTCAGGCTACTAAACTATGAAGTCCAGATGGAGATGTCAATTTATTGTCTTAAAACAAATAATCTTGAGGAAGGGCTAAAAATACCAGGCTAGACAGCACTGAAAACTGGAAAAGAGAACACAAAATACGTCAAAAGGCAATATTTTTTATCTTTTCTCCCCATCAATATGTACCTGTCTGCTTAACAGTGCTACTGTTGTTTCAGAAAATAAAGGGAGAGGTAAAGAGGAAGCACTTCAAGAATACAAAACTGCCTTTTCACCTTTTGACTGCATTTTACTCTGCAGGGAATAAATTTGGTTTGTGCTTGTGACAGGTTCCTTTTTCACAATGGATTTCATTGCTTGTTTTAAATGAATGCACAAATGTAACTTAGTGTGACACTGAGCTAATGTTATACCAGCAGTATTGTGAAAAATGGCTGTGTAATGTGCAATGTTGTTTTTTTCTTTTAAACAGAACATGCATTTGCAGTAACTCACTATGAAACAGATACTACTAGCCTTCCTCCTGCCCGTGACAGCCCAGTGGGCTAGCTGAGTAAATACCTCCAAAAGCACTTCCACAACAGTGTAAGGCAGACTTTAGCTTCAGTAATTAACTATCATCTTCTTAAAGGCTTCAAGCATTCACGGTGAGTGCACAAAAACCCACATCAGGAACATTAACTGGATAAACTAAAAGAAAACAAGAGAAGATGCAAGCTGAATGATATTTTGCCCCCAAGGAGAGAAGCAGCTTCTGAAGTTTAGGGTCATATCCTCTGCAACCCTTTGTCTCCCCGCAGGCACCAATGCAAGATGCACACTGGCACTTAACAGCTGATGCTCCCGATTAGTAGATCTCAAGGGGTTAAAGTGTTTGCCCTTAGATAGGTGCATAAGCAGAGTATCCAGCATGTCATAAAAACATGGGTAAAAGTTGAATTGCCTTTTCCTCCTGCAATAAATAAAGAACTAGACAAATGCTGCTGCAATAGGCTCCATGAGGTGACCAGCAGAGCACAATATTCAAAATCATCATAAATTACGTAATGTTAGTTTTATGACTTAATAGTGAAATCTTCCTTCTCTTCTCATTCCCTTAAACATGGCAAGGGACCTATTTTGCTAAGCATGAAACACATGAAAAACACTCTGTGGAGGATAATCCCTTCCACATTGTAGCAGCATCGATGTCACTGTGATGGTACAGGAATAGGACAGACAAAGTTTGTCAAGAAGGGTAATATCTTTTAATATATCAGCTGTGAAGGAAAAATTAAGGCATTAAAAGTGGTTTTCAGGTTTATCAAACTATGGAGCTTGTGCACGTGAAAACATGCTGGGTTTACTTTCTTTTTCAGTTATAAGAACAATCAGCATTTGTTACATGAATGTGTGAAAATTTTGATTTAATTAAGGTAAGCTTTGAGATTTTAGTTTTATGCAATAGGCTTGAACATACTTGCATTGAAAGCAAAGTCAAAAGTCCTACTTTATACATTACTAATGAAACTGCAGCAGTAGATTCTGTGAGACTGATAGAATTTTATATTAAAGCCCTGTATTAAAAAGAATATTTTAGATTCTAGAGTCTCTGAATTTTCTGTGTATTTATAAAAATAAAATGATCCTTAAATACTTCATCAAAGCTGTTATTTGTGGGGGGCTTCTTTTTAAATAACCCAAACTGAAGAGATTTCTTTGTGAATGTTTCACAAATACACAGCACTCATGAATATTAAATTAAAAAGGATTTTTCTAGCTGGGATCAACTTTCAGATCTACTGGCATATATTCTCAAAAAGATATAACTCTGCATAACGGCTATAATTTTGTTTATGTGAGTCCTAAAGGATGGCTATGTTTAGACACATTTGAATTTTCTTCCAGGCTGAAACTCAGACTTCCTGCAACATGCTGGTTAAATCATTAAATTCACCCTGTGTTTCACACCATCATTTATAAAATGAACCATTTTTTTCCCACCTAGTAAGTTGTTATGAACGCAAATCCATTAATGGTTACAAGGTACTTGGACACTAGAAAGGTGAGGACCTGGATAGATACTCTGGTTTTTTTTCCAATACCCTTTGCACCTTTTTCAGCCCTCTTTCTGTTCCCCATGATCATAAAGTGATCACAAAGCTGAATATATGATGCAGGAGTCATGATGAGCTGTTGTAAATGGGGGATTATTAGCACTGCTACCATTTCTCCTTGAGGTGATGATGATCTGTGTGGCAATAAGCATTTGTTCCAACAGAAAAAAATGGAGCACTAAGGGGAATACAGAAATGACTGTGAAGTGCCTTTCTTTTTACAACAGGAAGTATTCAAAACCATTCTAGTCAGATATTGCCTGCTTAATGCATTTTTTTCATATTTAGTATATTGTATAGATTTTGAATTAGGCCTTGAAGGGCAAAGGGACTCGTTAGGTCAGATTAAAGCCCATCTTGTTATAATCTCGATGGAAGAGTCCCTAATACAGTTCTTTCTGCTGATGCGGGTAGAAGCTGAAGAAGATCCAGCTAGTACTTGGAAGATGCTGCTGATTGGCAGTCTTTTAGCCTCAGAGTCACGTGCGGCACAGTGTTCACAGGCAATCGGGACCGCCATGGAAGAATCACTCGTAATACTATGAGATAGCAAAAATGCACATAAGAAAGAAAATTGGGGCAAAAATAAAGCATCAGCAGGGACGACAAGCTGTCTTATCACAGCATGTCTGTGTTTAGGAAGAATACAAGTGTTTTTCATGTTTGCGTGATGACTGCATGACTCGTGCCTAAAAATGATGCTTCATGGTCAAAGCAAACTCATGCACAACAGATTCATGCTGCCTTTCTTCCCTCCCAGAGTGAGGACTCTGACAAACAGGCTTTCTTGGTTTACAGTGCAGCACTTTCTGCCCCTTTTCTTCATTCAGCTTTGCCTTAGCAAGAAGGTTGTGAACTGTGAAAACCAAAGGAGAACATCCTAAAGAACAGACAGTGACTAGATCCAGGCCTGCCAGGAGCCCAACACATGAATCAGGCCCCATCTGTACTGGTGGCCATGATAGTGTGTAGAAAGAGAAGTGGCCCTGATTTACCTCTGGGGCATTTGGAGGTAAATCAGTAGTCACCGACTATTACACTGCCATTGCTACGCTGTTTCCAGTGCCCAAGCTAGCTGGATGTAGCGCAGATATGCTACAGATTTGCAATGCTCCTAAAGCCCTAGATGCCTCCAGCTTCCCATTGGCAGCTTCTAAAGGATGGCTTCTGTAGCTGCTCCAGCAAGTGTCTGCCCCATTGAGTACTTAATGTTGCAGCGAAACATTTAATCACACCATATGAGGGGCAAACTCAAACTGATTAAAGAAGAAAGGGTCATAACTAGGGGGGGTGTAACACCACTTCTTCACTGACCATTAGTTTTAATGGCATACCGGCAATATTTACTAACCAGCTTAGTCTCAAAGGCCCAGCCTCATCTCATCTACTCCAGCCATCCTTGAAGTTCGAATCGAAGTTAGTCATCTCCTCTCCCAACAGCTAAGAGAGAGAGGGGAAGCTCTGATGGGCAATTCATTTGCCTAAGAATTATCCTCCAGAGGTGCGTATCATTCTCCACTGATGACTGAGGAGACCTAGACAACTAGGTTAGGTGAGATGCTTAATGCTAGATGTTTTATAGGGCTAAAGTTAGATGGAATGAACCCTAGAAAAGAATCGAGTTTCTACTCTGCATTTTAGGGCTCACAAATGCCAGAATCTGCCAAATATAATAGTGTTTGAGATCTGTATTTTGTGTCTGTTGCTTTCCCCTCTTCCCTCACCTTCCCAGTTTGGCAATTCTGATGGACATGACAAAAGAAAAAGCAAAACAGAGCCATAATGAAAAGATAAATCAGTTGCAATATAGTGTAGGGAAGGCTGCAGAAGTGAAAAACACATTGTAAGAGTAACTGCTGTTTGTATAGTGCTCTGCTGTGAAGAAACGAGTATTTTCTTCCTTCAACTTGCATTATCTGAGTGCCCACTAAATACAAACACTTGTAAATATTAAGAGTTAAAAAGGGATCTGAACAACAGCTAGAAACTACAAGAATAAAAGCAATTTTCATTTGTAGTTATCCAGATGTCTGCTGCTGTAGCTGCTGGAGTTCTGCTATTGGCCAGGAGGATCATTTGATGCTTTTCATGGAAAGAGGAAAAAAAGCATCAGCAAAAACCCAGTGAGGGACACACTTTTAAAGATAACAAAAAAGATAAATGTATTCAGGCTGGCATTTTCATTAAAAGCTTATTCTGTCTCTGAGATGAAGAAAATCTGTGTGCGTCCATATATATTTAGTGATGGACCCAACATATACCTGAATTAGAGAACTGCCTGTAATTTCAGACAAAATACATATCTCTATACACCTAACAATGACCCAAATTAAAATTTTATCAGAAACCAAAAGAACCACAATGAAAGAACACAATGGGAAAAGCAAGCATATAAATGGAGAAGGAATAAACGTGAAGTAATGAAAATTATCGTGACAGTCATACACAGAGTATATATTATATAATGTTATTGTTTACACATTTTATATTAATAATTGGAAACTGTATGCTATAAATGTAAGTGATATGGCTTTGTCAGTACACAATCCAAAGAAAGGTGATACTGAAGTTGAAACACCTAGGAACAGTCTAACATTTTAAAAACTGCTTCAAGAAAATAATGCTTCTGAGCTTACACTGATTTTAACAGCCTTGCAGGGATAGAGATTCATTACTGACATGCCAGTCTTTAAGCTAATATCCTTTGTCATTGCAGAAAAAACATGCAGAAACTAGTCACTGTAACTGAATGCAAATGGATGCTAATTTGAGGACCAATCCTTTCTCACTTCCACTGTGCATGAGAATATGCAACATCACATTCTATACCATATAGGAATTGTTTCTCTTTTACATCTACATTCCCTCCACGTCCTAAGAAGTTAAAAATAAAAGGAATATGCCTAAATTGCTGCATGCATGAAATAGAAGTTAATGAGTTATATTCCATATGGAGTAAAATACCCCATAATCAACTATGGCCACTCCAGAAAATACCAGTGCACACATCTAAATTCAGCTTACATGTGCACGCACATACACATGCACACATACAAAGAGCATACATAGCAAGAATTACATATGTGCAGCTACTGCCTACTTATAGGCGCTCCTCAGGACCAGTTGCCATAGAGTTCTACACGATTTTCTTCTTTCAGTACCTCTTCCAGAAACTACTGGTGAATTACCTGAAAGGCATTTTATCTCCATGTGCTTAACGTGAACAAAGTTAAGTGCTCTTATTGTAAAAATGACACTTCTAAAACATGCCTCAGTTGGCCCCCAAAAATCTCAGAGTCCACTTTGCAAAATTTGAATCTTCTTTACAGGGAACACAGAAGTAGCTCACCCTCATGAACCTCATAACTTGTAAGAACTACATTTTACATTACTTTCATTTTATGTTGCACAATGGTGCAATGCTTTCATAAAACAGTACATGGAGTGACCTGAATAAAAGATGCCACTACTACAGATGCACTCTTTAATGAAGTTTATACTTAAAGGTGACTAGGCTGGTGCAGCTATAGAACCTGTGGAATAATTACTCTTTAGTTAGGTAATACACATTGTACCCTTTACAGCAAGAAGACTACCATTTGGTCAATTAAACAGTCCTCTTTGAATCCTTCTATGGACTGCCACATGAGATTAGCTACAGAAAAACAGTAGTTCTTCATTCTGCATATAAACCTCCTTTTCCAAACATTTGCCTAGCTGCTTCTCAAACTGACAGCACAGTACCTCTATGACCAGCTTTTCCACTTTTCCATATTCTAACCTACCCATTGTGTGAAAAAATGCAGCCCAAATTCCTTATCTGCTTGTCTCCTCCTTAGTTACAGTCAATGACCTCTTGTTTTCAAATTAGTCACTATCTCAAGCTGCTTACTGACATCAATACCTTCCTTTCAGGATCTTCTGCTGCTCTATGGGGACCCCCCTTCGTGCTCCTTTTCCCAAGAAATAACCCATGTCTGATCAGTCTTTCTTCACAATTCATTTGCCCCAAACCCTGGATAATTAGGGTTGCTTTCTACCACACTTTCCTAGCCTCATTTTTTTTCCCAATAAAATCCCCAGAACAGCAAATAACTCAACAAATATGGCTTTTTTAGAGTAATGCCTGACTGTACAAAGAAGAAAAAAGCCAAAGAAGTTATGCCAATAACTTTTTTGTTTCTTGTTTGAAATGTCTATATGTCATAAAGGAAACCTGCTAAAAATGAGGTCCATACAACATCAGGAAACATTAACCAACACAATCTTCCCCATGGCCTTTATTTCATCTCACAACAGAAGCCTACAGAACTTGCTACACTTTTATCATTTTATGAACTAATAACTGATGACTGTCTAGTGTCAATGGGTCAAAAGCTTTAAAGATTCATACGCCAAAATGTGTTTTACAAAGGAAATAAACACTGTTCTAAATAGTGAGCATTCTCTGAGCATCACAGGCTGGACTGTAAAACACTATCCTATACATTTGCTATACATTTTCGCATGTAGCTGGGGGCCCAGCTCTCATTGTGATTAATTATCTGCTGGGAAAGGCTGCAAGAATGAGCACTATTTGCCTAATTGTGTTTCCAGGGTAACTCATTACATAAAAGTTACAATACATAAATGAAGCTCATTTGAAAAAACAGCCTTATAACATATGATATGTTTACATGAACACTAACAACTTCCTTCAGAAACTGAAATAGCAACATTTCAGATTTATATGCTTAACATTATTGCTGCTGAGAACTGAGACGGTCTAGTGAATAGCACAATAGTGCACAAAGCAGACCTTAATTTTTTGGCTTTACCAACCTGCATTTTTTTTCTTTTTCCTAGAGATAATAGTCTGCCTCTCCCAAACCCTGAAGACCAGCAACCCGATCAATTCAAACTGAGAACATGAAAACAATTAATTTCTTAAGTCCTGATTTTTTTCTGCAGAATAACACCTATTTCTAATACCACTTTTTGTCCTTTTACAGCACTCTCCCCACCCCCCCCAAAAAAAATCTAATCTCTTTTTTACACTGTATATTCTCCCAACCACTGTATGACACGTAGCATGTTTTATTTTCATGGGAGAAGCTGGATCCTGGGCTGAAAAATATTCCCTTATTCCCCAAGAGTATGTCAGAAATAGTCTGTCCTGGACTTGTATCAGCACAACAGAACAATAGAATTTTCTCAGACTTTGCATAAGGACTCAAAAATAAGCAGATTGAATCCATTTTTACATGAATATGGGCAAGCATTTTCTTGCATAGAATCCTTTCAGAGATGAGCTAACCCCACAACTTCATTATGATTGTTAAATCCACACAGCAGATAAGCAAAACCTCAGCAAGGGTTCAGATTAGCCAAAATCATTTGATCACGATGAGTCAGAGGGCGAATTAAGGAATCTTTTGTTTTGCCTTAAAATGTCATGGTATAAACTGCATCTGCTCAGGAGCTGACTCATAAGACCCTCAGACAATAGGGTAGCAGGGGCAAGAGAAGGACTTGGGGAGATGATAACCTCCGCAGACAGCCCAGGCCAGAGTGTGTGTGCTCATCAATTATAATCCAAGCTTTTGAATGTGAGAGAATAAACCACTGGTTTGGCTTTGGTAAATCAAATCTTTTTGCTGGGTTTTAGAATTTGGAAAGCAATACTTTAAAAGGACTTTAAAATTCATATTCGCCTTTCCTTTGACTCATCTCGTTCCAGCTAGTTCAAACACAAGAAAATAGATGGTCAGCAAACCCTAAGCAGCTGCTGGTTGGATTAATATCTAAAAATCAAACCATTATCTACACTATCCAAGCCTCTCAGTTCAGAAAAATGAAAGTGGGAAGACTCGTAATCTCATTTTTTTCTTTTTCATGCCAGAAACATTCAATAAAAATGTCTTGCAATATATCAGACTTTTAGTCACTACAATAAGCCTGCAGGAAAGACAAGAAATGCGAAAATTCTCAACTTTCCTCCAGATCACACAAAAACAAAAAACCTCATCAGCTCAGAGTTACTCTGAGTTTGGGGTGAAGAAGGAATATAAAGTAGAACTAAATCTAAATCAGCTTATCTTCCTTAGTTACAAAGAATCAAACTTTTAAATACATTGAAATTCTCGGTAGAAATCAGCCTGAGAAAAACAGCCTCTGTGAAAAATTCAGCAAGCATTGTTATCTACAAAAACAATCCATTATAATTTTCTCTATTTATTTAAATCATAGAAGTGCACATGAAGTTGAAATAAATCACTTCTTAACTTCTCACTCGAAACTGAACTTGTCTTAAGCCGTCTATCAGGGAAATGAGAGGTGACTTGGTGACTGTATTAAAATTGTAACACCCATGTAAAAATAGTGTTATAGTTAGATAGCTGTCACAGTTAAAAAACATCAAATAGTACTTAAGCATGTTATTGTATGGCCAGATTCAATATCACTTAGTTTTTGTTATTTCTGTGATAGGTACAGGATCAGGGTCTTTTAACTACTCTGCAGATTGAATCTAGCAATAAAAATAATCATAGTAATAGACTACATGATAAATAGCAGCACAAAGTTACTGGAACAAAACAAAAGGATGCACTCGAATTTAAAACTTTCTGCTGACACCACATAGGAATGATAGCACTGAATGGACACTGCTTTTCTTTGAGTGTTGCAGTATCTAATGAAATTATTTAATGTGGCTGTTTGTAGTGAATGCACAGATGCAATCATTACATTTACTGCACAAAGGACAGTGAAATTCATTAAAAATACGACCCAACAGGAAACCCTTCCTGATGCTCGGCAGAGCCAGAAGTCCCGCAGGCCAGCTGTGTGTGGCTCTCAAAGGCAGAAAGGTGTTTGCTGAGCAAGAGCTCCTGAGAGCTCCATGTGAGCTCCTGTGTGTCCTCCCACCAGCTCAACCCCCCAGGTACACCAAGGGGGCATTTCTACTCTTGGTACCCATTTTACTGCCCTGCAAGTGGACTGAAATAGCTTGCTTCGCTTTTTAAAACACTCTTTACTGCTTTCTCAAAGGGGTTGAGACCATTGCACTGATGTGGCGGGTGTCAAGCACAAAACCCTCCCCAACTTGATTTCTTTTCCCCTGCTTTACGCTTTAGGAAGAGGTATCTTGCTGGTGGTTTTCAGCATCTAAAATAATAGAAGGGATGGCAACAGGCAAGACAGTTGAAGATATGAATTTATAACTTGTTTAATAGACTCAGTATTAGCACCGATTCAATGAGGTGTAGAAGAAAAAATTGTAAATGACAAAGGCATTTACAGTTAACTGTCTAAGAGAACGCAGGGAAGTAAATCATTACATGAAAAAGGAGCTCCTTTTCTCGTCCTACCCTATTAAAAACCTTACTAAAGAGCCAAGGCATTTATTGATTGCTTTCTACTTTCCCACTGCCGAAACAAAGTACTCCTCTATTTACTTTAATTTAAAAATGCATTATTGTCTACTTTCTAATAAACCAGACAGTGGAGCAAGAAACTCAAATTATTCTAAGTTTATTCTCAAAAGTCCGGGTTTTCTGGTGGGTTTTTTTTTTTAGTGGATTTTTTTTTTTTTTGAAAGACTGAAGGCCTTAATCCTTAAAAGCCTTTTTGAAAGAAATGTTACTAGATGCTGGCCTTGCAGCTGGGCCCAGATTGAAAGTGCACTTACATTTTTATGTTTAGTGCTGAAGGACTCTGAAGTTAGCCCTCGCACTCCACATAAAAGCTTTGGAAAGGGCATTCTTTGCCACTTGTGCAATTCATTCTCTAAGAAAAGGAAATGGAAAGAAAGATTTCATGTCCAGGGCTTCAGGCCTTTGATCATTTGATGAACATTGGATCCTCAACCTGGGCCTCCAGCTTCTCAGGCCAGACAAAGAGGGCCCCGGCCGCACAGGCTGGGCCTTGGTTCCCGCCCGAACAAAACCTTTGGCGGCCGCACAGTGTGACAGCCTGGGAAAGGCCCACCTCAGCAGGGCTGAGATGCCTGCTCTGCCCTTTGATCTTTCATTTAAACCCCAGCCAAAGCACCAGGTCAGGGGATTTCGCATCGCACACCCCCATGGGCAGAGGGGAGCAGGTCAAGAACAAAATGGGGGTGACCGATCTCCAAAAAGCCCTGTGACGCCTTTCTCTGGCCAGTTTCACATGACTTGTCTGGCATTGTGAAGAGCTAAGCCCACACTTAAAATGGAATTTGACATTACATGGTACAATGGAGTCAATAAATGGCATTCTTCAGTGCTTTTACAACAAAGTCAACCCTCCCTTAAGTAGCTGAAAGCCCCAAGCTCAAAAATACTTCTATGTACCTCTTTATGTGAGTAAGTTGCATATACTTTAAATCTAGTTTTCATTACAGCTGATGACTGAAATTAGCCGAACAAACACCTAACAAAGGCCTACATTAATTTTACGACGTACCATTGCTTCTATTTTTAAAGACTGGGTTGTCACATGGCACGTAACAAGCGCTGGAAATATCTCCGTATTCCTCTGCAGAGTGAAACCCTATTTTCCAACAAGCATCAAAAACTAACCTCATCCCATTGAAAAATTTATTTTCAGGATAGTGCTAAGGAGGAGGCAAACACATGACTTCTTTTAAGATGAGCAGCCGTTTCCACATGATGCTCACAGGCAGAAAATTTACTCCACGTATGACAAGACATCTTAACAGAATCTGGAGAGAAAGAAAACGCTAAACTCTTCTTTCCAAAGGGAGAGAATGCCACTATGTCCCCTATGGCTGGGATATGCAGGATGCAATAGCTAATGACTGAAAATCATGGAGTGTGTTTTTAAACTACATGTAAAAATATGCCTATACTAGAAGATTTTAAACAACTGTAAAGTGACTAGAACTCAAAGAATTAAATAGCATTTCTCCATTTCTCTCTATAAATATATATTTTTACAATCAATCCTTTTTCTTTAAATACATGTATCTGCATAACGCCAGATCAAGATGTCTTAAGAATTCAGGTTAAGAAGTAAAAAAAGAAAAATTACTATTTTTTGTTTGTCTTCAACCTCCTAAGATTTCTCTTCCTCTTAAAATGCAGTTCTATGAAACTGTGATACAAACACGGTCAAGGGAATGAAGAAGGGGTACAAAACATGAATGAAGTTGACTATTATGTGTTTTAAACTACAGTCAAGTTAAAAGACGTTATAGTCTTTTAACACTCCCACTTTTTAGCCTCCTTCTTTTGAAAGTATCAGTGTTAAAAATTTGGTTTAGTTCTATCATACAAAGATTAATTCAAGATATCTCAAGTACTTCCCACCATGAACCATTTACCTATCAATAAAAAGTAAAGAAATGGACCCAATCTCTAGAGAATTATAGACTTCATTTTAAAGAAACAACAGTATGCATTTATGTTGACACATGATTTTCCACTTCATAAAATTACATTTTACAGATAAGGAAACTCAGGAACAGAAAAGTTTAAAAAATTGTTCAATATTGGACAGTGGCAGCACAGGGAACAGAGCATTAGATGATTTATTTTCAGTCCTCTATCCTGTTTACTACAGTCTTTTTCTGCCTAAAAGAAAAATCTGTGCAGCACATGAGGCCCTGTCTGGTACCGTCTCTTCCAGGCAAAAGAAAAGTAATGGTGTTTGACCATCATGGCTGGATAGGTGACGGAGGACTGGGCAACACCCATGAAGCAGCCCAGGACCTAACTCATCCACTAAATAAGGATTCTATAGCCCCAAGGTATCTTCTTCTAAAACCTGTAATAACTATTTTAAATGATAAGTTTAAAAATTCAAGTACTTCTCAACAGCACAAAACCACCTGCTCATTCACAAAGTATTTGCATTTGGGTTTGTTGTTTGAAATTGCTATGAAAATAAAACTTAAGAATGCTCAGGAAAGAGTACAATTTGCCTCTAATTTATTCTCAGATTTTCTGTGAATATTGCTCCCTGCGTTGTCATGGCAACACAAGCACATCTTTCAGTACCAAGGAAGTAACAAGCCTTTTGATTCTCACCTTTGGCCATTTTATTGAGAACCATGTCAATTAGAATGTAGGTTCCACTTCTTCCCGCACCATCACTGCCAACAGAAAGGGAAAAAGAAAAAATAAAGCCTATCAATGTGCATCTAGACTCAACATGAAGGTACCTGCCCTCAGTGTTATCCTGTTACATATGGGGAAGAGGAGAGAACAAGGGGCTAAAGTAGGATACTGAGAGAGGAAAGAAAGCTTGCACTGAATTAACACCAGCTGTTTGTGGAAGATTAACTATTAGCCTGCATAGGTAACAGGGCTTTGTTTTGATTTTTTTAAGACAAGTTGTGCTTATGCAACAAAAGCATTTTAAACAGTAGAAAAGTCACTAGCCCTAAAACAGGATACAATTTTTGTTCAAAAATGTACATATAATGAGCTTATAGTCACTTGTATATGTGATCAAGGACCACAGAATAAGTTAGACCAGAACACTATCCAGAATGTCCCACAATGTCACTGATTGCATTTTTAACACAGTAGTCAGAAAGAATGCATATAAAGACCTGTTTGAGAACCAAAATATTTGATTACTGAGGGTAATCTTTCTTCACTGTACATCACAAGAGGTTTGGTCTTTCTTTTTACCTTTCCCTTAATTCTTACTTAGTTGCAAAAACCAGAAAAAATATTGTGCAATTCCTATGAAACAGCTTTAACTTTTGTTTGTATCATCAGCCCCCCCTCAGAGATGTGAGACCAAGCCTTGGGAGAGGGGAAGCTTCCTCATCTGAATGCAGTTTGTGTGCCTTTCAGCAAGCAATGTGTAATTGCCAGCACGATGCTCTTTTAGAGCTGCTGTTAGCAAACATAATTAAGACTTTAAGTAAAAGCTTTTTTAATTTCCTTCCCCAAAATTTTTACAAAGGTGCATGTGTGACCAATTAGACTGGTATGTAGTTTTATTAACTAAGCCATTATTTTTATTGATAGCTCAATTTGTGTACAAGAATTAATGAAAAGAAAAATAATAGAACTGCGTGAAGCGCGTTATCACATTCTGTTTACAAGCAAGCTCTGAAACTTAATTTTTGTTAAGTCTCTGTAGACACAGGTTTTTTCAGTTACTAGATCACTGCTTAGAGAAAAGGAAGTAATGGTAATATTTTTTTTTTATGTCTATGAAGGGAACAAAGACACAATCTTATTAGTTAAGCTGAATAATGAGAAACAAGGCAGCTATCAGGCCCAATAAAAACAAAAACTACTGAGCTGATAGTAGACATTTCCATCCATCACAGTAAGGAAAGAGGAAGAAATCTGAAGGCTCTTCATTCTGCATCAAATGTTTCTTTTCTCAGGCTTCCTGAGTGCAATGCAGACAAGCCTCCTCCAGAGCATTCACCTCTGCAGAGGGCCCCCTTGCAGCCACCGGAACCCTGCTGAGCCACACATGAGAAATTTATCCTTTTCCTTCTTACTACCACTCAAAGTGGAGTGCCACATATCAAACAACCTGCCTCTTAGCAGGCTAGTTTTCTATTTTCCTTATCTACAAGAATATAATCAATAAATGAGTGCAACATTCTCCTTAGAATCTCCAATGGCAAAACCAAACATTAACATTATTATTATAAAGTGTTCCATTGACCTGCCCAATAGCTTTTGTGTGCATCTATCAGACTGTCAGGCCTAAAGATAAACTGTGCTTAAAGGATTACTCAATCTCTGAGTAGGTTTCCCCTCCCTGACATTGCTCTCCTCTTACCATGATCACTAAAAGCAAGCAAAGAAGAAATAAAACATAACAATGTTAATAAAACAGACTAAACTGGGAGGGAACGCAAGCAACCACTATCATTTTGAAGGAGATTTATGAAATTGAAGTGTTACTTATGTTGGAAAGGGTGGCCATACATTAACAAGTCTTGGCATAACATCTATGAAATCATACAAAAGGATTATTATATTATAAAAACAGATCCCAACGATTAATTACTATTAAAACCCAGTTGAATTACATGTAATACCTTCAGCCTACCTCACTATCCATTTAGTGATTCATCTAAAGCTTTAATTTGCCCATATTGTTTATGTCTATATTAAATTCTTACACATAAAATCTCTCTAAAGCTATGTTAGAAATTGTACTTGCCTGCAATGAACAACTACTGGACAAGAGCGACCCCTGTAGCACTTGTTTACTTTTCTGAAATAAAACAGACACAAAAAATTAATTAAGCATATTAGATACTGTTTCTTTTGCCAACTGTCAAAAATAAGCAAAAAGAAAAACCAAATATTGCAGACTTTAAAGAGTCAGGTTGATAATTTCCTTATATAATAAGCACTTGTTACATGCATAATCTTGTTTCAAGTCTGCTTCTGCTTTGCTACTGTAGAAATCCCAGAAAACATCCCATTATCGCTGTTGGCTAGGCAAAATAAATGAGCTGTTTTCTCAAATGTCTCATGTCTTAGCTCCAAAACTAAGATTATCTTGAGATGCTTTAATTTTCAAGCCAACTTTGAGTTCATGAGCTTGTTCAAAGAAATATCGAGGAGCATCAAACTGAATCCAAAATTAAAAAGGCTATTCCAGTATACTTTGTACAATGTGTGCTGATTTGTTAAACCAGTTCTCCCCAGAAAGACAAATACCAACCCTCCTGAAAAGTTTCTCACAAAATTCTAAAATGTAATATACTGTGGTAAAAATAACTAAACCCATCAGTAAGCTTTACTGCTTTGGCTCCAGTGCAGAAGTCTTATATTTTTAATATTTACACACTATTGTCTTTCACACCTTCCTGGTTATGCATTCTCAGTGGCAAGAGAATCTATGTGAAATCAATCAAAATAAGCACAGCTACAGAACAGGTCTGCTGATATGTAAATTCAATGAAGGAATTAACTAGTGCTGAAGCAAATGAAGATAGTCTAGGAATAGAGCCCACAAAATTGGTTTAGATCTATTTAAATTGCCTTACAAAAAACAAAATCCCAAACTCTCTTTTCTCCTCTAGGATATATTTTGCATGTCAAGTATGTTACAAGCCCCAAAAAACATAAAATATGCACACATATGTTAACAAGGCAGCTGAATAAAGGCTAAAATGGGAAAGCATTGCTTCAGGAAATCAAAACTTTTCATTCAATTTACTTGATGAGATGTTTGAGTTTACCGGAGCTAGAAGGTTTCCTATAAAACCTTTTCATAGGGTAGCTTCCAAGGGGTGCCCAGACTGTCCAACAGCTCCTAGCTCAGCAGAAGTGTTAAACAGGATCCTGACTGCTAAACTGAAGTGAGCTGCTGGAATTTGGCAACAGTGGTACAATGATATTATGAATTTTAAAGCATAACTAACCTACTGAATCATTTAGTTCTTGGCTATTCATCTATTCACTAACATCTGTGCTGTGAAAACATGCATATATCTTTAAACATTGCTTTCAGTATAGACTAAAGATGCCTAAACTTCTAAATCTGACAGGAAGTCAATACCTGGAACTCAACCCAAACAGGCCACGGAGATGTTGGTGTTGTCCCAGGAAACTGTGTTTTCACATTCTGCTTTTTATTATTGAAGTTTCAAACCAAACTTGTTAACGATATTAAGTTCTTGCAATGATTCCATTTAAACATTAGAATTCAGGATTTTTTTCACAATTCTTGCTCTTTTGCTTACTGATGTAAATCATACTTGCAGAGACATTCTGCCTCTATTTATATTCCTTGGATGTAAGTAATTAGTGCAGTAGAACAATGTTCTATGAAATAAGTGACAAGGCATTGAGAAGCACCTGACTTTAGAAGTTAAATGGACCATTTATAATGTCCATAAATGCACATACATGGAGGTACTACCAAGCAAAACTTCAGTGACTTAAGCTGCAGGAGAGTTTTCACATGAATGAACCATTCAGTTCTTGGTGATCATATCCGAGGAACTACTCCTTCTATACAATATAAAGCCTGATATTAGTTTTTTGTATTGTACTGTAAATTATATATGAAACATCTGCAACGGTATCTGTCAAAATCAATCTGCATTCTCCTATGTGCAGCTGGTCATCATCCTATCCCCTCCACCCCCCATCATGTGCATTAGTAAAGAGTTGTTTCTGCATTTAAGTTATTAAATAAAAGCTAATACCTACAGAAGGGTATTTCCCAATTCTTTTTCTGCTTGTGTGGTTCCTTTGTTCCTTGTATGGCATCAGTAATAAGATTTTTTCATGTTGTGACTAGCCATCTACCAAAGTCCTAATATAATTTCAATGAGAAACTCGATCTCAATCTACCAGTAAATCACACAGCCAGAGACACATGTTAGGGAAAGACACCTTATGTTTGTCAGTTTTATTGAAGGCGTTTCAAACATTTTCATTATCACACATTTCAGAAAACACATTATAACAAAGGGTTTCAATCCAGCTGGTTCATAGATTTGTCTAAATATAGTTTATGAAAATATTTAGAAGTGCAGCAAGGTCTCATTTCATTCTTAGTTCTGGCTAATGAGAGTGAGCTGAAAATTCATCAGTAAGCAAAGTTCTTAAATGTTGAAGAAAATATATATTATATATATATACACATATACAGGAAGAATTAACTCAGAAAGAATGATTAGTAATACAAACCAACCCTTGGCTCATTGAGTGAAAAAGAAATCATCATGCAAACCATCAGCAAGCAAAGGTCAGAGGTCGTTAGAGGCTCAGAAAAGGGGTTTCCCACATTGTCCCTGCAGCAGAGTCACAGTTTCCAATGATCACTTTTGTGACTATGCAACTGGGCTCATATTACTAGCTGCAACATCACAAAAATGACACTGGCAACCGCTAATTAGCTGGCAAAATAAGAATTTGTCCATTTTTAAAGTGAGCAGTGTTAGTAAATGCCATTGCACACAGCGAGAAGTGATAGCATAGTAGATATATATTTTAAGCAAAGCCCTCACATGTGATGCTAATTATCTTTTAGCTTAGCAGTCCCTCTTTAAAGTGTAAATGTGCTCCCTCTGGGCTCAAGAAATATTTAATGACACATATCAGTGCATGACTAACAAGCTAGTCCAGAGCAATAATGATTGGTCTATTGTTCAAAATGAAATTAGGACTCCAGAAGCATTTAAAACTGACCAGTGATTTCTGTAGTAGCCTCACCTCTCAGGGACTGTCTTTGGCACAGATTTTAAAAATATATAGAATAATCTCTTTTTTGCAATTTGTACCTATGTTATGCAAGTATGGTAGATAATTCTGCAAAGTTTAATGTATCTGCTAGATGGCAAAATCATCTAAAACACTGTCTGATACATAGTAAGAGAAATGTAAGCGTTCAGTTTTCAAAGAGACTTGTAAAATTTACCTCAATAAAAATTTTAAGGTCCATATTTCCATAGACTCTGGGCAAGGTAATTTTGGGAATCCAATTTTTCTTGGCGACGAATTATAAAAAAATAGAGGGTTGGTTATGTATATGCTTAATTTCATATATGTATGTGAATATATAAATATACACACATATATATATACAAACACACTGAATGCACATAAAAACATAGATAAGATTAAGAGAAATGAGAGCAGCCCCTTCCTTGCACTACCTTACTATGAGTGTGGTAGTGCTATCAGACATTTATTGTGGGGCCTTTGTGACTCAGCTGTTGTAATTCAATGGAGTTTGTACTTTGAATAGGAAGCTTCAGGTGCAAAACATGGGTTGTACAAATGATTTCCAAATACATTATTTCAGCAATAGTGCATTAGGTTTTTTGTCATTAAAAAAATAAAAATAAAAATCAGCAAAGTCAGGTGACCAAGAAAACTGAGATTCATAAACCAGCTATTGTGCATGCCAAAATTCCTTTTCAGGAGGAATTTTACTATGCATTCAGTATTATGAGCTCATTGTACAAAATCTGCACGTAGCAAATGATTACAGTACCCTATCATGGGCTGTGAATACATATGAAATGAACACTCAGAATTCAATTAAATCTTTACAGGTTCATTCTCATACTGGCTTCAAATACAACGAATGGCAGCTCCACTACTTTTCTCACCTAGTTATCGTTTTTCTTTTTCAAAGTATTGCACAACACTTCTTCCACATGGCTATTTAACCCTTACACAATGTCACTCTAAGAAGTACTTTCTTGGAGATGTGAACTCTGACTTTCTGGAGATCTAATCCTGCAGTTCATGCAGGGACCTCAGTTCTTACTGAAGCAACTCAGAGTTGAGGTGTTTCAAACTTCAGATGTCCTGGCTGTACAGGCTCATTTATAGTCTAGTTAGAATTCCTAGCAGCTTTCCCACTAACTTCAGAAAGAGTAAAATCAGATGCTGCATTGGGTCTGTGCTGCAGCCTCACAGCTTAATGGAACCAGTTCAGATTTTCTTCTACAGAAATTCACAAGGCAGCCTCCTTGGTACCAAAGCAAAGGGAAATTAACCTATAAAAATCACAGTAAAGTTTGAACCCAGAGAAGAAAACCTTGAAAATTCAATTACAATTTCAACTCCATCCTATGGCTGTGCTTCATTCCTTCACAATTTCTTTTGTGTTGCTACTGTGTAGCATAGCTCTATATTTTTACCTAGCCATTGCTCCTAGTAATGCAGTACATCTGTATTGTTACTTGACCTGCCCCATGTGAGATGACTCTCTGCTTTGAAGAGCCTTATCTATGCAATATCTATGAGAATAGTGATGGATGAAGGGTGGCATTTAGTCCTAAATTTTTAAGGGTAAAATTTTGCCAACAGAGAACTGTGCAAACAGCTCCCTTTGGATATACGCCAGCTTCTCCCCCTTAGGTGTAGATGCATAAATCCGACTGGCGTCAGTCAGAGTTCCCAGTACATATTGAAAGAAGTTTGGACCTTTTGAGCACTGAGCCCCTTCTAATCACTTTGGGGGGTTGTAGGTGATATTGTAGTACAGAGATGAAAACATGCAATCCCACAGGCTGCTTGTGGATTGAGAACCAACTCCCCAAACCAACCAGAGATTCATTAGTCATAAGCGCATCGCTGTGGATTAGCTGATACACGCTAACACCTACACATGACGCACTGGGCACAGTTTGCAATCAAATGAAGATTATTTCAGACCAGCGTTTATCATGCGTGGCTTTAATTTTCAAATTAAAATTTAGATAGGCACAGCAAACAGTAGAGAAGGTGGCAAGGACTTTCACAGGTTTTTGCCTTTGTATATTTGTATTTTAAAGCCACGTTGACTTTCTTGAAAATTCCAGAGGGTACGCTTTGTCAACACTTTCATCTGCTTTCTCAAATTTCCACCTTCTTGCAGCCAAAGAAGTTCTACAGACCTTACTGTTTGATCCCTATGAGCAAACGCTCTCATGCCAATGCTGTTATTGCCATATGACTCCATTGTGATTTTTTTTTTTTTTTCCAAGCATGCTTACACTACATAATTTGTGAGATTCCTGCAATAAGGATCTTAGGGGAGCCACACAAAAAGCCTGGAAGTTGCAGAATGGATAAATACTTGGAAAACAAAGAAATACAGAAGCACTGAAGAGCTGAACAAAGGGAGGAAAGCTATCTACCTCTAAATGGGAAAAGAGTATGTCCTAAAACCAGGCAACATCTATGTGTGAAACAACATTACACATGAACCTACTGTAGATTTTTGTGTTAGTTTAGCATTGTGGCATCACAGGCTGAGGACTCCCTTTTCAAATCAGAAATATTTAAAGGACAAGTAAAAGGACTAGTTTAGTCTCTCATATCTGTATGCTCTCAAACAAACTGTAATACTTTGTGCTTTACCTGCGGAAATCCAGAAGTGATCTTGTGGAAGCAGGGACCCTCTGATCATTCCAGCTGAGGAAGTGGAACTGTGTTACTGTGCGTGTCTCGTTTGTCTGCAAGTTCTTCAGGTAGAAGCTCCTCACGAGGAAATCCTCGCACCAGATGTGCTCAGAGACAAGGTTTACCTACACCCCACAGGAAGGAACAAACAGAGATCAGCAATTTCAGTTGCAAGCCACACATTCAGGATTGCAGGTATAAGATCTCTGAAATGAAGGAATTGCATGAAAGTTTTACTTTCATTAGTAAATTGGCCAGCGCTGGGAAAATATTTTTGATTTAGCAGTCAATGTAATTGTCAGGAAGGGGTTAGCTGCCATTGCTACTTTACTGAAAACATAAGAAAATTCTTGACAGTCTTCAAGAAAAAGGAAAAAATCACTAAACTGAAACTTTATATTTTTATGTGAATACAAAAGACACTGGCTGAAAATATGTTAGACTCCAGGTGCTTTCCACTCAGAAATGTCCACAACGCACTGCCCAGGCCGCTCTCAGAGGTCTTAAAAATCTGCATTGAATTCATATAAGAAGTGAAAAGTCAGTTTCTTCTGCTATGTAGAAAAATAAGCATTAAAAAATGGGTTATTTGCAGAGCTCATCTTTTCCAAAAATGAGTTTGTGAACATTTTAGTATAAACAACAGTATTTCTTCACATTTTCCTATTCTTTGTATTTAGCATTGTGGTATTACTTCCCTCCTCTGCTCAGCTGGACAACTGGAAAAATCTGACAGCCACTGGCAATGTTACACTGCAACAAAATTGGTGATATGATATTTTGGGCTAGAAGCGTAAAGCAGAAAATAAAAATATATATTTGCTATTGTGACTGAAGCAAGAGGTAAAAATAGATAGCGTTAATTACTAAAGCTATACAGAGGCTTTTCTACAAAGATATATACATGGCTTCCCTAAGGCAAAATTCACTAGTTTTAAAAATACTATTTTCCTGTAAAAAAAAAATACATGCTTTCATATTTCAACTACTTGAAAAGCCATTTGAAAGACCAAATTATTGTCCATGTTTTCATTGTAATACCTGGCTCATAATTTACTAGATTTTATTCAGCTATTAAAACCGCACTTGTATTTTCTACAAATCTAAAACTACTTGAAGGCACACGAAGTGTATTTAATAGCCCTCAGCAAGATCTCCAGGTTAGATCGGCTTAAACACCATTTTGCCCCATATGAAATCAATGAAATCAACCCATACACTTACTGTCACGTTTACAACCAGATATTCTGTTTAGGTACCTCATAGATGTGGTAGAGGTTTGACCCTTCGTCTGGCCAATAGTGGTAGCACTGTTTGACTCCGTTTTCCACGAGGGGTGTCAGCATGACAATAACGACACAGCCGTTCTCCCAGACCATCTGCAGACAAAGAAAGACACCGTGGCCACATTGTGACTGCCTAATTACTGCGTGACATGTATAATTACTGCACTCAGACACACAATCAAAATTTATTCCATTCACAGGAAATTTATTTCATTTTCATTAGACACTTTTACTCTGCAGCTGCTTTCAAATCCCTGAATAAACTGGCACCACATTTTGCAGGAGTCCATGAAATATTAAAGAATTTCCCGTGATTTCAGTTAGGGTCTTCCACAAAACCTATCCTTATTCGTGGTACCGCATTCAGCTGCTTTTCTGCTGAACTTTAAGATCCCCAAAGAGAACTCTGAATGACGCTCGCAGGACAAACAGTTATTTGGGATTTGATATTTAATACTAAAGCAGTACAGACCTACTAAAGTCACATGTGCTGAAACCCATTTGTGTCCTCAACCCTGTGTCTTTTTACAGTTTGCCATGTAGCAAAAGCTATTGCAGTACAGCATTGCTAAAACAATCATAAAAGTTGGATCTGAACAACCGTAATGAAGAAAAGGCAGGAAAAACCAAAACCAAATCTGTACTTCCAGAAACATTTCAGATGAAGAAATCATTCTTCCAAACACACATTTATAAAAGATTTGTCACAAATGGGCATTCCTTTTTCTTGCTTCTTCCTTGCTTTTTTTCTTTTCTTCTGTTTATATTTTTTTTAAAAAAAATCTTCTTTTCTTTTCCTTTCTCTTTCCCCTTTTCCTTCTTCTTTTTCTATTTTCCTTTTTGCCTTTTCATTCATTCTCTTTCTCCTCTTTCTCTTTCCTTATTCTTTTTGTTCTCTCCCCTCTTTCCTATCATCTCTCTTTCCCCCTTTCAATTTCCTTCTGGGTTCTTTTTCCCTTTTTTTTTCTGGAGGTAGAAGGAAAGTCCAACTCCTGCTGCAGATGGTGCACTCAGTGCACAGGTACAGCAGGAACAGAGGAAAACTGTTTCTTCACTACCAGTATGATTGCTTAATAATTTAGAGCAGGCACAGAATAGAATACAGGAATCTAGCACATCCTCAACTAATGGATTTATGGATATCTCCCACAAACAGCAAACAAGCAAAGATGCTCTGGTCTGGTGTATCTCTGTTCCAAACACAGCCCATGGCTGAACAAAAAGGCTCCTATGAATTAATACCAAGCAGCATAATCACTAAAACCTGTTATTATTATGCTGTACGTTGATGTTATATTTGCATACAACTTTCATTGTCTTTTTGCTAGCATATAAAATTACTGAATGAAGAGAAAACTGCTCTTTTTGTGAAGGGTTATGTTTATTTCACAGAAATATTTATAAGCAACTGTATTGACATGTAAATGTTGTAAACAAAAAAGGCCTTTGTCTAAACTGTGCAAAGATGCGATGATACATTCAGTTCAAGGATTATTTTTTTTTTAATTACATATCAAATAAAAAGGTTTCCCATTCATGGATAATGATGTTGTCTTCTCTTTTAAGAATAGCATGCATGTAGAGAAACAAATTACATTTTTCTTCCTTTTTTATTTTGTTTTCATTTTGCAACATGATTAAAAGAACTTCTAAAACCAGCTTAGAAATTCATTTAGAGAAATGAATCTAGGGTTTGCAGAGAATGAGGCTATTTATCAATTTAAACAGAAGTGGAGAAAAACTTACAGTTGAATGTAAGGAATAAAAATAATCTTTCTTACCTTATTTTTTTACCTTAAAAAGATTTTTAAATAAAAAAATGTCTGTAATCCACTCACCCTCCTGTTAGAAACTCATAATGCCACAAAGCCAGCTAAAATACTTTAAATTGACAGATAATTTATTTTACAGACAGATGTAGATTTATCATTTTTATCTTTTTTGTACTGCATTTGTTTTAGGCTGCAGCTGGGAACCTTCTTTGTATGTAAGGAGGATGATACAGATCTCATTCATTCTAACGTAGTTTCACCTTTTCTAGTCAGCAATCAGACTAAGATAAGAATTCAAAACATGCATCTTACTTTAAAACTAGCCCCACTAAATCAGTACTTTCATCACATAATGATTTAATGTGCCTCTAGAAGGTATAGAAGCTCATTGAAGCCATTACGAAAATGAGGAGAAACAGAGTTTTTATGAGTGCAATAAAAATACAATGATCTAGACCATAAACTAATCATCTACCACTCTGCTTGTGCCACCCAAGTGTAACATTATAAAAGCCCACTCATTTAGAGAGGAATCCTTACAGTTTGGCAACCCTGTTCATTGGTTCAAAGATACAGCATTTCATTACAGAGGGGCTGTCTGCATCTCTGAAGATTTCATTAAGCATAAATCCAAATGAAAGTTAATTTAAACAAACAATTTCAAAGTTACTCTGGGGTATAATATTTCTTTTAGGTCATTGCTTGAAAATGTACAAGTCAAATCTACTAAATCAAGAAGGCAATACAATCTAGTGCCATCATCCCTGTTATAAGCAATTGTCACTGTATCTCCTGTGCTTACCATTGCTATGGGATTTTCACTAAGACTCACAGTCTGTGACTGGAGGACTACAGCATTTTCTTTGTTTCCTTGATAACTTAAATATTAGACCATCAGGCTGTTACCCGGATTTCTTTCCAAGTAACATAGAAGCGGGATGAATCAAAGGCAGTTCATGGAGTTTTATCCTGTCACCTGTTCATTACCCCATCTTTAAGTTGGTGATGGCTTTTTTGAAAGCTCTCCCAATACTTAACACTTTGCTATGTGCACTGTTCAGACATGGCAATGTATTAGAAAGTGGTCCTGAGGACTGTGTCGCTGTAACAAAGGAACAGGTAGCAAAGACCTGCTCTGCACAATCCCAGTACAGCCTTCGGAGAAGAGCATCTAGATACCAAGAGACATTTCAGCTGGGCTTGGAGAATAAAGGAGGAGGCTTGGTTTCAAATTCACAGTAATTCACATAATTCTGAACTCCGTATGCATGCACAATAGAAAGTAAGTCAATACATGTGATATAAGAATAAAGAGAACATCAGGTCCTTAGGGCAGAGGTTTTTCTTTTTAGGTAGAGCCCAGCAAAATTATGCCTTATTTGCCTAAGTGTCTATGAAAAGTAAATTTTTATATATATATATATGTAATATATACATAAATTTATAATATATAAAACTAAACTTATTTAGATTGCTTAGGAGGGGCAGCTTCCTGTTTGCGATTTATGGCAATACTTTAAAGAGAAGAAGAAATGTGCAATAGAGTCTTCTGAATGGAAGTGATAAAGTCTGAGTTACATACAGGAGCTCACTACAGAGCTCGCAATGCATGCTTTGCTGAAAAAGTAAGACAGTGTATAATTTTGTGTGACATGTCTACCTGCAGCCTGTACCATTCTCAAAACATTTTTTAGACAAGAATAACACCATCCCATCCCATTTATTGCAAATTAAAGGCCGAATTCTGCAATACAAAGATGAGCAGTGTGTCTGACATCCACAGGATTCCCTGTTGATGAAATCCACCATGTGTAGAGACTTCATGCTGTGGTTGCCCAGCATGCCAGTCTCTTACAAAGGACTTCCACATTGGGGTGAAATATATTTAGTACAAATTACTTTCAAAGGAGCACAGAACTGCTCCTTTTTTCAAGTAAGGAGAAAAAAAAAGTCACAAATAGGAGAATCAGCATTACAACACTGCCATAAATCTGACAGAACGCCAGTTTTTGAAAGCTTATATTTTAAAATGTCCTTGTTTACTAGCTTGTAAAAAAATGGTTAATATGAATCTCCTTGTTTTTTTCAGACACTTCATCATTTTGAATCTTCTTTTTATAACAAATGATCCCACCCAAACCCCCTCTTCAGTCATTTTCTCCCTTAATTTTGTGATGGGGAAATGACAGAGTATGACTCTGACCAGACACTCTTCTTTTGACTGGGATTGGTGAAAAACTTTCTACAAAGTGATGATAAAAGCAGAAAATAGATAATCAGTTAAATCCAACCTAAAAATAACAGGCTAATTATACCAGCTGCTTTCTGGGAGAGATCTTCAGCAAACTAAAGAATTCACCTTTTCAGTCTTTTAGGTAAATGCAACTATTTGGAAAAGCAGACAAACAAGCAATTGAACCCCAAATAATTTCTAACGGTAATCAAAACTCAGCATGAATAAACACAACTTCTAAAACAACAACAACAAAAAATAATTATCCCATTACATGTCTTGAAAATAAGTAACTCAACTGTGACTTCTTTCAAGTTCTCTACTGGAAATAGGAAACACTGTATTGAGTGGACACAATCAGAAAATGGTATTTTCTGCAATATTTTAAAACCAAACTGCAATGTTTTAATGGGTAATAAAGAGTTATCTTTTAACTGAAAAAAAAAAAAAAGGAGGGTGGAATTAGATTTTTGTTCTCAACTAGAACTTCACAATGTATGCCAGTCAAAAAGCAACCTTTTCTGCAAAGCATTTGTTTGAAAATGACTTATCATTTTGACATGTAATGGGTCAAATCTGTCAAGGTCAGAATTGCCATTTGCAATGCCATAGCTGTGCCAGACAGTTAAACAAAGCTATCGGTTGAAAAATTAGCGATCAATCTGCATTTTATTAAAAAAAAATCTGACTCTAGCAGTCGAAAAGATGCCTTCAGAGAGCACCTTATATAAATACATGGTCGTTAAACTGGCTCCATATGTTATATCCCTACTGCTGCAGCAACACTTGTTTGGAAGTCAGTGGGAATTGCTAACTCAAGATGACTGTATGTGTAGCAATAACTTCTGCTTTCTCAGAGGGACAAAAACTGCTCTTATTCTTCTCAGTAGACTCCTAACTCAAGCCTCATTATTAAATAATTTAAATATGAACACTATTTAGTATTGCAGTGCTGACAAAATTACATTAAGGAGGAAAAGTCCTCCAAAAATGCCTGTAATTAGCTTTTCACATTGGTATTGGAAAGGTGGAACCTAAACAATAAAGGGATACAAATTTTAAAAGGACCACTTCTAGGTACCTTCTCCAACCAGAGGCATAATTAGAAGTGAGCACGGCAAATGTGCACTCTTTTACTGAACGTCTATGGAATTCCTAATGCTATATTTATTTCACATGGCTTGACAAGTTACTAGAGCTCTAGGGGCTACTGTTCGCTGCCTCCCTCTCCCTTGCTGTTTTTCTTTTATTAAATTAAAATATGCATATTTTAAACACTGAATTGCTTTGTGTTGCTTTTCATCTGCTTTTCTTTCTGAAGGTGAGAACTGATCAGACATGCAGGAAGTCCCATTCCAAGCAAGGAAAATAAAACCTGGGAATCAAGACTGCTTAAAATCACTATGTTCTACACAGAACAAAATGCAGAAGAATAATTTAGTCTGTAAATTAATTTCAGTACTCATAAAACATGCTGAACTGGGAGCACAGAAACCAGCAGTTAGAGCAGGGAAGGGTTTGGTACAGTTGTTCCTACTCAGCCTATGGGCTTGGAACACCGATTTTGCAGGGAGACTTTTTCAGCCCACCAGAATCTGTCCTTGGAGATCACTGATGACTAATCCTTTTTATACAGCAAACAATCAACTGACAGTATTCTGTATTTCTTTTGTTGAATTCCAAAACTGGAAAGGAGAAGCAAGTGCTGTCAGACATGCAAAGATTCATGTCTTCAAGACTGCAACTCAGGAATAGGGTTCTTAATATGCTAGCACGACCTGGGAGGAAAACAATGGTCAGTTTTTGAACTGACAGCGATAATATACTCCTGAATATGGGTAGAGAAAAAATATTCTAAAATAGCGTTACATTAAGAAATGCAGGACTGCAGGCAACTAAAAGCAAATGGCAAACCAACTCTCTGGCTCACATTAGGGCTCCGGTCTTACTCTTGGGACTCCTTCTGCACTTTACATTTAATAACCTTGCAGTAAAAGTGGAAAATACTCAGAGGATCAGACATGATGTGTTCCAGCTCCCTGTAATCACAATAGGGCAAACCTCTACTCTAGTAAGCTTTGTATTCATTTGTCAGCGATAGGTGCCCAGCTTTAACAGGAAGCATTTCCAATTTCAAGACTATTTCATGTATTGCAGAATAGTGGAGGAAAGATGAGGTAATGAAAAGTATGTGCTTGATTCAGAATATATAGGATAAAGCTCATTCTCGCTTACTAGAGGAGCATCCTAATCATAAAGGGGCAGCACCTGCCATCTGCCTTCCTGGTCAGTGCTGTTCATGAGTGGTGTCTGCTGTGCCATCCTTGTCAGACTGGAGCCCTTCAGGGACTAAGGCATCTGGGGACCTATCTAGCCTGAGATACAGATCTATTCAGGCAAAAGACAGAATTTTCTGGTCCAGACTATAATTTGGTCCTGATTGTATTTGTTGTAGGTGCTTTGAACCTTATTGGACATCTGCAAATAAGGAAAATCCTATTTCTCAACTCCTTTACAGAAGTTATATAATGTTCATATACTGATTAATTATGTTGGTCATAGAGGGAGAGCATCACAAAAACACAACAAATATTTACAAAAAATATGTGCTTTCATATTCTAAGGCAATTAAAGCATAACCCTTTTTAGTCACTTGGCGGGAACTGCCTGATCCCTCCCTCTATTTCATTTAATATGGTAAAAAAAAAAAAAAAAGATGAAAATGCATTTCCCTCCAAAAAAGGAGAGTGGATAGAAGGGCAAGTGTGGGTAGATTTATGAAAGCAAGGCATTACGAGGGGTATTTTCCAGAGAGAAAAATTATGACCTCCTGCAGAAATCTCCATTTGGAGATGATGAACTTTAGCAGACACGCAATTTATAAAACTGGCATAATTAAGAACAATTTTTCAGTGCAAGGACAGTTGGTTTTAAATTTCCTAACTCCTAGGAATAGTTTCTTGCGTATTATCATCCGTGCTTCTTGGAATACATTGCAAGTTAAGACATGTACTTGATGTCAAATGCTTCATGGAATTATAACCGAGCACATGCGGAAAATAATAAAATTTTATGCCTCCAGAATTATTCACAACATGGAACTCCTGCTGCGAAAACTTGTTATAGATCAGAAATGTTCTACATCCTCTTTCTTTTGAATTATGTTCAAAGAGATGTTGAATTTTAATAGCGTTATGTGAAAGAGCTGAGTGAAATCTCACTGAAGCTGCCGGACAAAATCATCACCTTTCATTCAAGATAAATGTAAGAAACAAGCAAACTCTTTTATGGAGCCTGATAACTGAAATTACAGAAGTTATCATCAAAAACAAGAGAAACGTGAAGCATATGGACTCATAAGTTTCTCTAGAAACTGATATGCTTAATGCAGGGAGAGAGGCATTAATCAAGGCAAGATGATTAATCCAGATAAGCAACAAAAATGTTTAAAGGGAATAAAGAAACCCCCAGCACAGTTCAACAAACTACCATTGTGATCTGGTAGAAGAAAAGCTGAAAAAGAGGTTGGGGGTAAAACACTGGGTGAATGAGGTTTGGAAAAAAGAATTTATTGCCTGTTATTTGATTCTGTCTTTGTTCAAGGAAATAAAACTCTGTACTTTCTTTGTAAATAAAATGGAGCTATATCAAAGCAAAACCCTATCCTGAGGACGAATTCTCTTTCCAGCTGAGAAGAAAACAACCCACAGACCTAGCAAATTGTTTAACGACTCAGGTAAAAATGGATTAATACCATATGAGGAGTGGCATCCAGTTTTCAAGAAAGAGAATCGTGAGGTGAAATTCCCACTAAACCAAAATAGAATCAATGAAGGCGGTATCTCTCGGAAATAGTAATTGCTAAAAAGAGATGAAAACAAGACTAGATGAAATTAAAGGAAGACTTAAATCAGCTGGAAGCTTTTAAAAATTAATTAAAGTAGTAGCTGGAAAATTTCCAGAGCGGTCCAAGAGATGACATGCAGGCAGAGATGAAATCTCTGCTTGAGCCGCAAACACAGAGTATCCAGACAGATTAGGAAGCCCTGTGGCAAAACAGATCAATGAGATGACTGACAACACGACTCCTGCAGGCTAGAAAGTTTTCAAAGAAATAGGTAAGCCAGCAAAGTTGGAACTAACTTGGTGCTTGCTGACTTAGAGTTGCTGTGCCAAGAACAGAAGGAGCTGGAGAAGTAAACTGGAGGAGTAAACTGGAGGGACACAGACAGCTGTGGAAGTCTGATGCCTAGAAGTGGTCTTACACCATTAGAAAAAGCCAGAGTAAGTCTCTTGCCTTTTTTATCACCCTAAGTTTTTCAAAATATACAAAATTGAGCAAGATTTGAAGATGACCAATATACAGGAGTTTGGACTATCTCCAGCTCAAAGACTGCACCTTTGAAAGAAAAACTTCCATCAAGCTGATCTCTCCCAGGTCAACATGAAAACTAAAATGAATAGAAAGGTGTACGGAAAATGCTGAGTCTAATGGCCAGCTCTAGTGGCTCAGATTAGATGGTACTCAAGAACAAAACCTGTTCTTCTTCCTCACCTTATCAAAATAAGACATAATCTTTCAAGAAGTGGTCACTTGTGAGATGATTGAAACTGGTCCCCCTCTAGTTCCATAGTGGTACTAGGCATGAATCTGCTCATCACTAGTATGAATGCTAAACCAGAGGAGCCTGGAGAAAGCATCATCCATGTTTTAAGAGAAAGTTTTGCCCGTTTTGGGAAAGAGAAGACCCTGACCTAACCATGATCTTTGTTCAGATCTGAGCAACCTGAAAATGGTAAATGGGAATTTGATTGCTAAGTTTCTACTAGCACTTGCACAAAAATACTGGGCACTGGATCAACATAACAGGTTTTAAAGAAGCTTGCCAATAAAACTAGAAAAAAAGATTATCCAAAATTACATCATCTGTTTGGTCTTAAATAGAGATAATGGATGTGACCACATGATCACGTAGATGATAGAGATGAAGAGAAGGGGGCACTACAGAGCAGTTTTAGAGCTCTAAGCTGCTTTTGGAAGAAGCTTTCTCCAAACATATCTGTAGCCTTCTCCCCTGCCAGCAGGCATTTGGTCCACTAGACCACCGAACAGTTGGTCTAAAGTAAAACCTACAAAGTAAGTACTGAGACTTTACAAACCTGTTCCTAGTGGGCTACACTGCTTGCTAATGTAGACATAGTCACTGATAGGTGAAGAATCTAATGCAAGTTTAAGAGAAAATAGGTTTAGAATTTGTATCTCTGGAATTTGAACATGAAATCCAGGCAGTCAGGACGAATCAGGAGCAGTCTGAATTTCATTATGCATATCAGTTGTGTAAATGGCAAGAAAGCTGTCTTATACCTTCAAGTAATATGCATGCTTTTTAGAGAAGTGTTTTCCAGAAATCAGCTTGAAATGTCTACAGGAAAGGAAACAGTTATAACAGTTTCTTGCTGGGGTAGCCTGGGGCTTCAGCCACTCCAAGATAAAATGGAGTGGCTGGTACCCACCATGCAACTAGGCTTTTGGGAATCTTAGCAGCTAAAACTCTGCAAAAATAGAAAGCAATATATCCACTAAATATTGCCATAGAAGGTGATGCCAAGCTCCAAGAGTTTCTGTTAGACTTGCTAAAGCATGACATTGTGCATTTAGGCAAGGAACAGCCGAATAGTCCTGGGTCTCTCTGGAGCCTGTCACTCTTGTATCAGTCAGAAAACTGCTTCACTGAGCACACAAAAGGGGAAAAAAAGCAACAGCTGGTATTAAGCGGAGGAGGGAGAGGGAGGAGAACCACTAAGAAGATGTATCAGGAATGAATAACTGAATCTTTAAACAATCCCTGGTGGCAGCACCATGTTCTGTATAAACGACACAAAAAAATGTATTCAAGTAAACATCAAAGGATTCTGCCCTGACAGGAGTTAATACTCTATTTTCCATAGCAAGTGCAGGTTGCCCATGCTTTACCTTAAAATAGGTACAGTTAGGTGAAAACATTACAGAAACTTTGCTCCTGCATCTGGGCGTAAACCACAACAATTTCAAGCCATGGCTTCTGACTTGTACAATGGACCTGCTACATGTCAGGGGTTATGGATGCAGTCTTCTGCAAGGAGTTAATATCTCTTGGCCTGTTTATTACATCCGGTTGATACCATAAGGCCACGTAAAAAGTTTGGGACAGTAACTGGCACATTGATGCGTGATCTGCAGGAAGTTTAAGTTTAAGAAAAGTGAGTGACAGACCAATCTGATATAGGTAGATCGAAGCGACAGACATCACAAAAATAAATGTAAGAAACAAACTTTTCTATGGAACCTAACAGAAGAAACAATAAAAATATCACATCAAAAAAGGACACATAGCCACACTTGAGCAGATGCTGAACCATGGCTACGAAACAAATGGCTTCTGAGGATATGTTTACATCACATCTGGTGGGGAGATGGAATGGACTTTCACTGCTGGATCATTGAAAGGAGAAATTGCTAAAAAGACCAGAAGCAAAGTGAAGAAGAGTGAAGACTCCATACTCAAACAGCATGAAGACAGAAAGTCAAGAAAGAGACCTTTTGATTACCAAAGGATATTCGGAAGGAATACGATTGGATCACCGAAATAACATTTCAGTTCTAGTCTCTGTGTCTGTGCAAACAGTTTGCTTAACTGTTGAGACTGGAATGGGAGAAGAACAAAATATACCCTTCATACTCTGTTTGCATGATTAATTCTGATTTTTGTGTTAGCAAAAAAGTTTATACAAAGTGTGTTTTTTAAATTACTCTAAAAATGAGAACATATTTTTTTTGACATGTAGAGGTGCAGCTGCAGATAAAAGTAAACAAAATATAAATATACAAATATGCAAAAATGCACACTTAAAAACCCTGGGCCTTAGGAATTATATCATTACAGAACAGCTCACATGGTATTGGATTTTGCATGTTTAACTTAAGAAACACATTTTCATATATCATGCTTGTTATAAGGAATTCACCTGCCAAGCACAAAAAAATAAAATAAATCAGTGTTCTTAGGTACGTCTAGTTGCCAAATAGTGAAGAAAAAGCCCCACAAATTACCTGAAAATTTAGGTCAGACCAACAACTCAACTCACTTCAAGAAGAAACCATTTGCTCTGCACTTTTAAGAAGCAGTCCCAAAATAACTCAGACTGAGCATTTAAATACACAGGAACCCACAATCAAACAAACTTTTTGAAAATGTCCTGATTCCTCACCAGAAATAGTAGGAAATTGTGACATGAAAAACATCTTCAATAAGGATCAGTTAACACTTTCTAATCATAGACCAAGCAATGCAGATGGAGAAAGCTGATGATTTCAACTGATGCAAGCTCCTGGAACACAATAGCACTTTTGAAATTTGTACATAGACACTCTTTATCTTCACAACAAATGCTTCAGAATTCATAATGCAAAACAAAAGATAAAAACATATGTTCATGTTGATAATAAGCCTCAGTCAGCCTCCTCCCCACACAGCCTCGGTAAGCTTTGAGACGCACTTATACACTTACAAAGGAGTATCTAACTCTGCATATCTGTCACACGGTTGCACACACCTAGCCTGGTGGAGCGTGTACATCTGAATCTTAGAGCTGCACAAGCACATAAAAAAACTCCATGCAAAGTGAGCTTATATTTGTGTATCACTAACTACTGCCTTTAGCCCCAATCCTGCAAATAATTATGCATCTACTTCAATTTATGTGGCAGGATCTTAACTCAGCCTTTAAATCAGCTACCTGTGGTAGGGAACATAAGTAAGAATTTAAGCATTTTGAGGAACTTGGACATGTGAGAAGTAGGTTTCAATGGAAAAATTCATGGCACATAGTGTTAGGTCCTTTTTGATCTGGAGAATGACAATGACTTCTGACTACACACTTAAGAAGGTCAGGCCCTCTGAAAATCATCCAGTTCTTGGCTGTAATTTAATTATGGAGACCTGGCACTAAAATATGAATATTTTGGCCTGAGGCTTTCAATATAAATTCCAGATAAAGTATTCTTTACAGGGTTTGTCATATACATAAATGGCTTGAATATCACAGAATCATTGAATCGTTTAGTTTGGAAAAGACCTTTAAGATCATCAAGTCCAACTGTTAACCCAGCACTGCAAAGTCCATCACCAAACTATGTCCTCAAGCACCACATCTACATATCTTTTAAATACCTCCAAGGAGGGTGGCCATGGCCCAAGGGACAAATACCATTCTTGCTTGTCTTAGATCTCAAAGGTCCTCACAGAGGAGATAATTTTGGTGTTTGTTTTGATTTACTTTTAAGTTAATGGTTAAAAAAAACATTTTGCAAACTGTGGCACTCAGTTTGCCTTCAGAAAAATAATGCACGGAGCCAAACAGCTTTGATGTAGTGTGGGGTACTAGATCTACAGCATCATCACAGCTTCTCATCCTGACCGCCCTAGATTTTAAACAGACATTTGGACAAAGATTCTTCCACCTATTGTGACTCAAACACAACATATTTCTATACACCCTACATTTCTAGAAGCACAGGAAAACATTTGACTTGTAACTTAAATTCAGTTTTCAAAGAACTGTTTATCTTACCTGCCAGAAGTCAGCGACAGTAGCAGGAAGAGGGCCCTGGGTGGCAATATATGCAGGGTTTCGGGGGTCATGGTCCATCTGGAATAAGGAAAGAGAACACAGACTGGGTTTATTTAAAAGAAAATCCCTTGCTGTGCTACAGACTGAAAGCATGTGAGTGCTGAAACATGGGACTTCCTGAAGGACTGTCATGTCCCTGCATCCTTTATTGGCAAGCAAACAAATTTAGTTCTATTTATAAGCTCAGAGGGGAACTTCTTCCACAAAAGACAGATGCTACCAGATGACTATCAGTACACATGATGGCAATATCCTATGTCCTCAATATGGAGCATAAGTTCATTTATGGTGGTTGACAAAGGCATTTATTTGAGATCAGTACTCATGGTTTCATAGCAACCTAAGAGCCATTTGAAATATTTTTCTACACTAAGTGTTAAAAATGCTCCACACATCTAAACATGTTCTCCATTTCCACCATGCCAGTCAAGAGCACATGTAACTGGAAACCAGCAAAAATGGGGAACACATTCAGTTTCTAGCTTTTTCTGGTTAGCTGATTTATCTAAATGCATGGATTTGGCCTCAATAGAGGAAGTTCTGCTTAAAGACCTTAATTATTACATCTAATTCAAGGAGCAGAAAATTCACTGAGCAGAAAAAATAAAGAATCCAAGAAACAAAGCCATCAAGAGTAAATAGGATTAGTATGTTACAATGAATGTTTTCAAACTGATGGGTGGTTTTCTTGGTTCTAAACCTTAGGACCCATTCTGCTGAAAAAGAAGATCTGCTGATAGGATTAAAACCCAAACAAACTCATTCTAACCCTGAACTGGGCAAGACAAAACTTTGAACATAAAGAAAAGAGACCCAGTTCAGCTCTCACATATGTGGGTGTGACTTGGTGACACTGAAGTTGGCGAGAGTTAATTTATACCCATGTAGCTGAAGGAAGAATTTGTCTTAATACATGATTCTGTTCTATAAGTAAAGATCTGAATAAGAATGAATGTGAGTCACATTTGCATTAACAGGCATCTACTGAATTTATTCATAGCCTATCAAAATTTTCAGTGATGGTACATGTCAGCATAAAAGAAGGCACCTCATAATTATGTGCAACATAAAAGAGGGAAGAACCATAAAGGAACAGATGTAAGTTATTCTAACAGAACAACAATATGATGAATGTTGCAAAAAAGGAAGAGAACACTTCTATGCTTCTAATTTTCTGATATATAATTAAGCTGGACTTAATATTAAAATTCTCCATGACAACACAACACAGGTAAAATGAAGTTACTGAATCCATTTATAATAAAGGCTTACTTGTGATTCACCACCCATACTTATAAAAAACCTTGACCAGGATGTCTATAATACCATCATTTTATTCTGAGCTTCATTGAGATGCTTCTCTTGTCAGCAAATACCCCTTCACAACAAGCAATTGAACACAACAAATTTCAAGCTTGCTTTCTTTGCCTTTTGACAAAAGCAATTCTGATAGCAGGACATTTACTACTGTGAGCATTTCGAGATGAGGGAAACACTAGCTTTCTTCAGAAGCAGTATTAGTGAAAAAACCTTAGGAACAATTCCAAAATGGGCAACTGTTTCGGTGGTTTTTGTTGTTGTTTTTTTTTTTTTTGTAAGAACCGAGACATTGATATAAACACATCTGAAAACAACAGCAAATGCAATTAAGCAAAGTCAAGTTTCAACTATATTTTTGCTCAATTACAGACGAAATCGTTTCTGTTATTGTTTTGTTTTGAAACCCTGACTGATCTATAGGATTTAATCATGTGCTTAAATGTTTTTCTATGCTGGAACTAAAAGTCTTAGCTTAGAAAAATCGACCTCCACTGTGGAGGACTTGCTACTACCGCTGGAAGCTGTTGTAGGCTGCATCCACTTGAAAATGATGCCACTTGACTAACAGGTGAGAGCCTGACTTGGAAATGCAACCAATAGTGACGACACCAAACTTTATGAAAAATAGTAATTTATTTTGAATTTCTTCTTCGACTAAATTCTTTTGCATGTAGACGTGCCAGAAAACAAAGGCAGAAGAAATTGAGGATGATGCAAATAGCGCTGTCATGGGAGGAAATATTTCTCAACATTCAGCTAATAAATCAGGAATAGGCCAATCTTGGCATTTCAGCATTAATCAACCTCTGTCACAAAGGTGCTGCTGGAACGTGGCAAACATTACAATAAGCACAGAGTAGTGAAGTGTATCAGCAGTTTTACGATAATTCAAAAGACAATTACAATTATTACATTCCAAGCACATTGTGTTGCACAGAAAACAATTATGAGCAGAAACTCTTCTGGCTTGAAGCAAATAGAAGATGGCAGAAAGTCCTATCACACTATTAAATGATCTTCAACTGAACAAAAATAAGAGCAAAGATTAAACTAATTAAATGAAATTCCTGGTTTCATCAATTTTCTATTATACGTACTGTTTTAAAGGCCAGCATTTTAAGAAAAGTGTGAAAAATCACTATTCTGGTCACATTCTATTGAATGTGAGTACGTGACTGCAAGGAATGATTACTGAATGTTTTTGTTATGCTCTTTTTTAATCTCTCAAGGTCACCAAGAACACCAAGGGCATCTTAATCTATCAAAGTTAAAAAAAGTTTGAATAAAGAAATAAAGTCAGTAATGGGTTTTAAACTAAATAATCAAGGATCAAGTATAAGGCTTTTTTCTATGTCAGTAGTCATTATCTTCTTTTAAGGATCCCTCAGATTTCTCACTTCATGAAAATAAAACAGAAAATTTATTCTCCAGAGAAGAACAGATAACAGCAGGCTCCATATTATCAAGTATTAAAACAAAAAATGGACTGTTTGCTAACATTTTACATCAGAACAACCTTCAAATATCACCCTAATAGTAATTGCTCAGAAAGAACAAGATTTTTCCCCTCTGTCTCCATCGAAGCACAAAGGTCGCAAGGATTACATCAGAACTGGATCGAACAGCCATTTTTGGAAAGAAAAAGCTGCAATTATTACAACTATTCTGCTATGGTGGAATTCTCATTTTCTGCTGCAGTACAACAAAGCCAAGTCTGATGATAATGTTTCAATCTATTTTTCCATGATTTTGTATTATGGAAAGAAAGGGATCAAGGTTTACTATAACTGACCATGCAATTGACTGTAGTGATTCAGTCACTACCAATATCAAAAGCAAATGGAAACAAAAAGGAGGAGCATTCAGATTTTTTGTTGCAAAAGAAAAAGTGCAGAAAACTTTACTGGCACCAGTTGTGCTTTTCTACAGGGCTTTGTAACATAAGCTGACTTACAGTATCTTAAAGTAGGAAAATACATAAAGAACACAATATTACAATTAGCTGCACCTCTGTTAAATTAATATCGGACAAAAATTCCACCTTTGCCTTACTAGAGAAAAAAAGCTACTCGTTTGATTTCTGCTTCAAGAGTTCTATGATCCAGTTGTTTTGCTCTAGGATTTTGCAAGGATTCCCTGAAGAACTCTGAATTTTGTTGAGTTTCTAGATAGACATCATGCTGCTGCATGATTTCATTATAATGCTGATAAAATATAGAAAAATCAATACATTCTGGGAGTAAATCCTCAAATTTATTGTATTTAGACTAAAGAGTGGTACATGTAGATTCTTGTTAACTAGTCTTCTAAACTGTAAACTGAAGTAAAAGTGTCAATAGGCATCAATGACCATTTTGAAATCTCATGTAAATGATACACCAATTCATTCCTGCCCTTTACCTTGCCTCTCAGCTTGTCAGATTCTTAGTTTCCACACAGAAAGATGTTGAGTGAGATGTAGTCTCAGTCACGCCATATTTACCTTGATCTAAATCCTCTGAGTCCAGATGAAATATTCCTAAATTGTACGTGATTAGAATGTGATCCAGTGTAGACCAAATACAACAGAAATAAAGTTGAACTGTAATTACCACCTGAAAAATACGGGTGGATTCACGGTACTGCGTAGTTTCCCGATTTAATGTGTTTATAATAAAAAAAACCCCCAACAACCTTTGACGCATATATTTATTAAACAGAGTATAGACAGCCTCTAAAAGCAAAAAAGTGTATTTGTTTTTGTAAAAGAAAGCATATCCAGCAAATGCAGATGAACTTTGTAATCAAATTTATCTCAGCATTAAAATTAAAAAGGTAGACTAGTCCTCATCTTCCTGTTTGAATTAAAATTTAAACCAATTTTTAAATCCTTCCTTTAAAGCCCTAATGGAATAAAAGAAGTAAATCTGGTCGTGAATGCCATTATGAATTTCAGATTCTATTCTTGGTGATGAAATTTGTATGCTGTGTTTGAACAAACTGTCATGCTAATGACATTCCTCAGTCTGGTGTCTTCAATAATAAGCAAACAGAGTTTTTAAATGTATTTGATGGGATTTTTTCTCTCTCAGACACCCTATGAGGAAAACCAGAATTCCTATTTACTTTCATGACCTCTGATTTAAAAGCAAAGATTGCACATTATTTACTAGTGGATGATTTTCCTGAAATTTAATGAGGACTAAGTACAAATATGACAGAAGTAATTATCACAGTTTTATTCTGCACAGTCAGGGTCTTCTTGTGCTGTAATTGCAAGCCTTTCATTCAGCTGCCGATAGCAGAGTTATTATCATAGTACTTTATGTTATTTCAGAGAGGAGGGAAAGAGATTTCTACCTCACTTTTACCCTGCAAATTTATCCTGAGGACTCATTTTGCCTGGCCTTGCATTACAGTGAAATTAAAGACCTACAGGAAGAACTTGGACTAAATCTTTTCTGATTATCCTCACCCGCTCCCAGCCATGGTGAGGCCAACTATCTAACCCCAGTTTTCACAACATATTGGACAGAAAGGAGGTCTTGAGGGGGGCAGCATTTTTTAAAAGGAAGGAACATGTGGGCAGGTGGCCAGCTCATTGTCTAGCACAGGGATTTTTTTTATGGCATTCTGCTGCACTCATTTATACTTAAGTTAAGGTTGAGTGAGCCCCAGCTGGAGACTGGACCACTGACCCAGAAGCTGGAGATACCCAGCGACACGTACACGACTGGAAGCCTCCCTTTCTGAAGCTCAAATATAATTACTTTATTTTACACTCTTCCCCTCCCAGATAGCTCACACACACAGGGAGAAAAAAGCCTCTTCCAGTCAGATCAGACCATACTGATCCTGCACTGTTAATGCCCATCTTGCAGGTCACTACAATGCTCCCTCCTAACCCAAGCACTGCAAGGCAAAAAAATGCACCAAGAACATCACTGTATAGACATGATAATTACTGAGGTTATTTAAGTTGAAAGGCAGCTGTCTGAAGGAAAGAAGTGGTAGGATTTTTGCAAGAGTGATTAAAGGCAGACCTCCTGGGACTCCATGTCCACTGTACACATACAAAGATGTTGATTAAATGTGTATCTGCTTATAGAAAAGATCTCAAATAGCAGCTGTATGTCTAGCTCAGGCCACAATAGCTGTACAGCCACAGCAAATACTGCAGGACCAAGTGCCCAGTATAATAGAAGGAGGCTTTGGAGGTGGAGAGAACACAGACTGAATGTCTCTGCCACTTGTATACTCTACCTTATTATACAAAAAATATAACAAATTAACAATTATGTTCATGCTAACCTGAAGATACTTAATTTATTTGGAAACGAAGCAGTTTGCAGGGAATTCCAAACTACGGGTTTTCAAAGTGGTGATTTCCTCCTACCAGCTTCCCACTGCATCACCTTCAGGAAACACACATTTTATCTAATGCTTTGAAGAAAGTAAAATGAATATTGACCTCATAAAATGGACTCACAAAACCATCTGGAGCTCTCTAGTCTTGGACTAACAGGTCACCTACAGAAATATGGGTTATGGCACTCCTTCCCACAGAGTAAGGTCCCTATCCTACCATAAAGAAGAGGAACTCAAGAGTTTATCTTAGCAGGTTTTCATGGCTATGTAAGACACTGGGTGCTTGTCCCATTTCAGTGAAACATTTGTGCACCCACTTATCTCTGGGCATAGAAATATTTCTGTAAGAGATACAAAGACAACCATCAGAGTTTTTGCTTTATCAGTGTAACTCAGTTTATTGAATGTAACTCCTGAAGCTGTGAAAGCTACAAAAATTAAATACTTTCTAACTTTGCAGAAGGAAATACCCTTATTAAATGCTGGATTGAAAGACAAGATTACAACCCCCTGTAAAACCATGAGAGTTAAAGCTGTGGAAGCAGAGTTGCTCTGCTTGAATTAGTTCCAGACATTCTGACAAAGCAAATCTCTTCATAATTATGTCAATGGGATATCTTGGTCTTGCCTTTCCACCCCCAACACTACTTAATCTAGTACTTTTCAGTGTAATTAAGGGAACAGATACACTATAATCCAGAATTATAACTGCAGTAGCCATATACAGACATGCAAGTACTTGTGTACTAGAAACAGTTGAGTCTCCACAGACTTTGGGGCAGGTTACAGAAGCCGATGTTGGCTATTTGGCAAAACCACAGCATCTATACTGCTGCCAACACTGAACCTGGCTTAGCACCATCTTCAAATGCCACAATTCCACTTCTGCACCATATTGTAGTCATGAAAATTACAACCAAGCTCTTACAAGAATACAGTATCTCACATTTCTTTCAACACCTTCCACTCCTGTGCTTGCCACAAAACCTCACAGCATTTACTGACCAAACATAACTCACCAAACATGCCCTGAAGACAGGCAGACACAGAGCACTGAAGTGCTGGAGTTGGACTTCTGTGCATGACTTTATAAGCAGGATACATATCCTCGGAGAGCTAACCAGAGCTTGGTCTAGCAAGAGACATACTTAAAGGTAGTCCAAAACCTGCTTTAATCTGTGCACATCTGCCCCTGTGCTCTAAAATGGCAGCTGGCAATCCCTGAAGCATGCTGGTGCTTTGGTTTCCCCTCTACCCTAAGACAAAGACAAAAGCATTCACAAAGATGTTTTTTGGGTTCTGAGCATTTTTTAACTGCTTTGAATAAAACAATCTCATATGTTCAAGAAAATGAAGCTTTTGAACACTGCTGAAAGTAACAGACAAAGCTCAGAGGACAGTTTCTAGAGAGTTGTGTTTCAGGTTGGTTTTTTTTTTGTTTTTTATTTATTTTTTTTTTTTTAAAGAAGTATTGTCAACAACATTTGAAGGAAACAGGCTGTAATTTCATGCTGTTGCAAATTGCCAGCTGCCTTGCCTACACAAGTGATTTAACTGGGGGAGTGATATTCCCCAGGAAAATGAGCCAGTAACGGCATACACAGCCCACTGCAGAGAAATCTAAGTCTCCATTCTAAGTTCTTTCTCTTAGTTTCCCTGTAATAACTTTTTAGTACCTAATTAATGTGAATAAGAACCATGAGCAAAAGTGACTCCAATACAAGCAGTCTTACAGAGGTCAAAGACACAGTGACTTTTTCCCCCTTCAAATGGGTATCAAGACACTTACATTGAGATTCTATAACAGGCCAGTGCTACTGGCTCTGTCATGCATGTTTTGTGTCTAAACATAGAGATCTTTTCTCCCTGTCATCTTTCACAGACAAAAAAGGATTCATCTTCAGCTTGCATAGGGTGAGAAAGGGCAGCTGGTCCATATTGGAGTATCCAGATGCAAAAATCGGATTGACATATTTTGCAGTTTGAATGAATACACAAGTAGTAAAGAATTCAAAACAGCAAGCTCAGAGAAGATCTGGGAGAGCTACAGAAACACCAAGTTATGCATCTGAAGGGCAACAGAGGAAGAAAGGTAAGAGGAAATGTCATTTCCTGATGCAGAAAAAGTTCAGAAGCCTGTGGAGCACAGCTCTCCATGCCCACAGAAACCACTCTTTCTCCAACTGGAGCTAGCAAAAAAGAACAAGAAAGTTTTATATCCTCAGGAAAGGAAAAGTTCCACTAAGGGTATATTGTTGATTTTTATAATCCATAAATTAATCATGCCAAGTATAGAAAACCTGACAGTATTAGAAGGTAGGACCATGACTATCCAGTGACTGTTTTCTTTGTACATAAGCTTTGAGGGTACTGCATGCATATGTAGAAGATTTATTTCTCTTCAGTTTGAAAGGACAGCCGAAAACATCAGAGTTGTGAGATGCTCACAACCTGAGGTTGCACAACCTGAGCAGTGAGGTGCCTCAAGTTAGCATATTTTAAAAAGGAAAGATAGGAACTGGCTATTTGGATTATTTCTCATAGGTTACCATACTTACAATAGGGCTAGCATTGATGTAGTCTGAATTGTCGTGGCTACTTTCACCTTTCAGACATATCCTGGAATGATCATCTGCAAAGGAAAAATTAAGAGAAGAAAGTTTTTATACAAGTATTATACCCATTTAAAGTTAAACAATTCAAAGTCCGATTAATGTGAATTTCAAGACAGGCAAATATCAGAAAGGATATTCTGGCTCCCAATCTCACATAGCCTTGATACAGCCACAGCATCACAGCCTGACTCAGGAATGAAGCACTAAGATATTTTAGAGGCTGGGCATCAGAAAGGATGTCTTCATGAGATGCAAGATTATGTGCTACAACCTGTCATAGGAAAAAGGGGAATCTATTGCTCAGGGAGTTTAAGCTTTAAACTAGGCAGATAACTAGAGAAAACTAGTATTATAGAAAACACTTGTATTCTCAGGGTTATGGAAGTAGTAAGCTGATGGACTTTATCTGCCTGTCTTCTCTGTAAAATGAACAGCAGGAACATCAATGTACAGTTGAGAGTTGGACAGTAAATTAATCTGTACTGATCAAAGACCAGCGCTGTGTGGCGCTATACTAGTGACATGGGGAGACAATATGACTTGGGGATGATCACGGGAGAGAGAAAATGCTGATAACTGCACCTAAAAGTATGGCTGGAGCATGTATAGGTATCTTACACTGCTGGAAATGCAGCTAGTTTAGACACCACTAGTAAAGTAAACAGAAACTCTGAACATAGGACACTTACTCATGTTTGCCCATTGTCATGATTCTTTTAGTAATTTTTAACTTGCATTTTTACTGGTGCTAGCTCAATTATGTTTAGAGCTGGTACACTCCAGCTCCAGTCCTTTTTTTAACTTTAGGACATACGTAATGGATGATTTCTATTTGTCTGTATTTAGACAGTGACAATGCAGATGTCTGCATCTCTTCCAGTCATCTAGACTCACTTTCTGCTAAGAGAAAAGAAATACTTCTATGTCATGAATCATCTCATCCCAATTTAGCTGCCTCAAACAGACCAAATTGCGCTTGAGAAGTGCCCGTTCCTTTCCACTGACTAAAAGAAAGACCAGACCACATGCAGATAATTTATGTGAGAGATGTCTAAGTCTTTAGATATGAATCTCAAACAACTTATACATGATACATAACCAAAATGATTTATGCTTCTCAGCAAACCTACCCTGCAGCATATATTGTGGTGAGAAGTTGTGGAGCTGCCCTTTCTGTAACTCTCTGAAGCTGAACACAGATATTGATGTTTTGAAAGGATCTTTCCACCAATTATTCAAATAGATAAAATAAGAGTACAGGAATACACCCTGTCCCCCTTTGTATCTTGTCTTGCGGCCTCTGACACCATTCTTAACAGCAGAATTACAAGCTGGCTTTTTAAACTGTTAAGTACCAATCATTATTTTAATAATGAGGAACAAAAAATGAGTTATCAAGCATAATAAGTACCACACAGGAAAGTAGAGGTGGAAGGTTTGGGCTCTGCTTAGGTTTATTCACCAGTAATGTCATGTCAGCTCAATATGTGAGCAAGACAAAGGTATGCTTGTATGAATGTTGATTATAGTCACTCAACCTCATCAACAATATTTAACCCACCAACATGAGCAACCTCCTCCTGGAATATAATTAGAGGCGAACAAGTCATGTCAAATGAATGAAGAGCCATTCTTTACTATTCACATAAAATATTTCCTCTGGTTAGGTTTCAACACAACAGGAGGAAGAAGAAGATGAGAAAGGGGACACTTTTATGTACATTATTCATTTCCACCTTACTTTGGCACCACTGCACAAAGAATCCAAAACATAGAAATGAACTTGCGTCATCTGACATCTTGGGGCTATCCAAGATTTTTTATAGGAAGATTTATCATGAGCATTGTCACAACGTGCTGGAAGAACTACAGCTCTGAAACCTTTTGGCTATGCAGAAGATATGCAGGTTACATGCACTAAATGTGGTCTCTCGCCCATCTTAAGCTAAGTGCTCAGGATAAGCCCCATTCATTGGACAGCAAAAGTGTTTGAACTAATCACCAAAGAAAAGGTGTGTAATGCTCTCAAATGGATGAGGGAGAGACAGTAGACAGTGATTCAGCAGTATTTAGCATACAGATGTCAGTGTGACTCTCCAATAAAAGTCAAGAGTTAGATCAGTAACTTCAGGATCTTTTTTTTTAAACAGTGTGTTGTCCAGACCCACTGATTCTTTGTGCTTTATCATTATCCAATAGAGGGTTAATCAGAGGGTGAGACATCTTAAGTCTTCAGCAGTGAAAAGGTGGTGAGACTTTGTGCTCAGAAAAAAATAAAAAGTGTGTAAAAAAGGTTGTACATGTGTTTTCTGCCTGTATCAAGTTTGCACCCATGTGTGCTTTAGTTGCATCATCAAGCGTTCATATTGACAATGAACAGATTGTGTTTGTCTATGCCTGTTATCACCTCAGAGCTTCTAGGAACTAGCATAATAGCTCTTCAGGAACAGGCAGAAAAAGAAGAAAGAATAAAAAAAGATACCATGGACATCAGTTTGTTATGTTAACAATAAGCAACTGTGGGGAAAATGCTGAATGTACAATATTTTTTTTTATAAACTGCATATTGATTATGTCAGAAGCAAAAAAAGTGAAGCAGGAAAAGCAGGAAATAAAAGGAAGGGGATGATAGAAAAGGAAGATATATGAGTGGTCTAAAAAGCAAGCAAGAAAGATGAATGAAGAAACAGGAAGGGAGCAGGACAATAATAAGGAAGTGAGAGAAAAGACAAATGCTGTTACTAGCTACTGCAATCTGGCCAAGCTACAACTACTCATCATTTCAAATATCTACAACAGCTACTGCTAAATGCTGAACTACTTTGCATTTGCTATTGCTCTAGCCAAGTCATAGCTAAAAGAAAAGCAAAACATATAGATGGATATTGATATAAAGTATAAATTATGAAGTACAAAGGATAGATGATAAAGGACAAAATATAAAGCAAACACACATGATTTTGCAGTATATAAATACTCAATATAGACTGAGAAAGCTAAGTTTTGCTGTCCACGTACAGATATCTTCACATGGACTGGGTTAAAGTTAATGAAGCTTGACTAGTTGGCTAAACATAAACATGTCATACTGTTTGAAAAACTGCAGAGTAGATGACACATTGGACAAGGATAACAGGTATGATACTGGACAAGGATAACAGGTATGACACAAGACCTAAAGACTTGTACCCTATTGGATCAGCATCTGAAGCTCACACAGGATAGATGAAGGCATCCTAGAGCTAATAATTTCAACGCAAACCAATGTCCTGGTTTCAGGTGGGAAAGAGTTAATTTTCTTCCTAGTAGCTAGTGAAGTGCTCTGTTTTTGGCTTTAATCTGACCCTTATAACACACCGATGCTTTTAGCTGTTGCTAAGTAGTGTTTATCCTGATCAAGGACTTTTCAGCCTCTCATGCTCTGCCAGTGAGGAGGGGCACAGGAAGCTGAGAGGAATCAGGGACGGGACACCTGACCTGAACTAGCCGAAGGGGTAGATTTAGACTGATACCTTTTTGATACCTTTTTATTTTTAATTTTTCATACAAAGCACTGTCCTACACTGAAGTAGGAAATTCAAGAACTACAGAGGAGCAAAATTGGAGCAGTCTGAAGACTATCAAGAATCATAACTCGTTAATTATCATTTTTTGGCCCATAAGTTATTTGCAAAACAGAACTCTTCTTAGATGTGAATTGAAATCAAGTTTGTTGATTCCAGAGCACTATTTTTACATGCATTATTGAAACCAACAGTACCCTCTGCTCAGGTGTTCCCATTCCTGGTGCACATTCTCTGGCTGTGCTCTAACTGCACACAGGCCTCAGACCTGGGCACACACTCTGCCTCCAGATGCTTTGCTTTCCTTTGGAGGAAAACCAAAACTCAACAGTAAGCAGGTTGCTCTAATATATACCATGACCCATGGACACTGCTACAGAAGACAGCTTTTGACAGATGTTTAGTCAAAAAAGTTGTTTGTCAAATGTTTAAAATGCCTGCATGTGTTTATGGTATACATAAATTAGAACATACAGTACTGACCCTACTGAGATGGTTTTATTTTGAAGTGGTACAAGAAAAGATAAAACCTGGAAAGATTTCTTTTTTTGCACATCAACATACGGAGCTGCTTGCGTGTTCATACTGAAAAAAAGGCATTCCATTGGCCTGAATTATGGCAATCTCCTTGTTGATCAGATAAAAGGATGCAGCTTTGTTAATCTAGAAGGTCCAAGTTACTTCAATTGTTAGAACTTTTTAAACTAATAATTAATTCAGCGCAGTGTCAAGTATTTTAAAAGCTGCTTGCAAAATAGAGAAGATAGGAGTAAGAGTAAGATGTGAAAAAATTGTGAGATTAAAGATAATGTTATCTAGAAATTACATCAGTTATGTAACCAGTAAAAATAATATCATATTATTTTAAGACTGGTTAAGAGAGGAAAATGCAAAGTAAATACAACATGATATTAAAGTTTCTTTAAAGCCTTCCCAAGATGAAATCTTTCAAGTGAATTGGCAATCTTGTTAAGGTGACTATCAATATGAAAGTGGTAAGGAAATGTCAGCAAGATGTTACTCTGTAGGAGTACTTTGAATGTATCAGAACAACTTTGCAGCATATCGAAAACATATCAGCTTTGCTTTTTAATTTATTACAAAGAAATCTGTGACTTTTTTGCTATAGTTTTAATGTCAAGCATAGTAAAAAAAAAAAGTGGTCAAACTGTGCCCTTTCTCATTTCTATCTAATCTTAGAATCTACAATAACCATCACTTTATCAAAATTCAGTATCTTTTAAACTCTATGCCACACTCTCTAGCTATCATCAAAGTGGTCTTAAAGATATAACATGACAGCTGTTTACCAGTATGCAGCAACTTCAGAAAGTGAGGGCAGGTAATTTTGTGCAATTCAGTCAAAAAGAAAAATTCACAGCGCACTAATAGCTATAATAGAAGCCTCTACAGTGTAACAAAGCCAAACCCCAGCATTTTACTCTTGTGGAAGGACTAAGGGATTTTAAATGTGCTAAAATACTTCTAATTAAATCTTTAGATAAATTGCAGCCACCCTGCCCATGTACAAATACCTTCCCAGGCAGTACTGATTCAGTCTAGACCCAGCAATAGGAAGAACAGGCATAACGATATGCCATGGAAGAAGCAATGGCAGAGACTTGTCAACTGAAGACGATCAATGTAGGCTGATTCATCCACATGGTACAGTCTGATGAAAAGAGACTGCCTATCTTATATCTGAGAATAGTTCTGGCCTCTAGTGTGGCATGACACCCAAGCTAAAAATCCCTTCTTTTTAGCACTGCTGCAGCTATGATACTTCTGGATTCAGAGCTAGAATGGTCTGAGGGTCCCTATCTTATTGCTTGTTGAATCATGCAGATATGCCTCCTGCATCAGCTGACTAACCACCATCAATTTCTGGCAACACCTGTAGCTTCCACGCTATCTCCAAGGCAGCAATCAGAAACTTTTTTATGAGCAGAGATTTGGAATAGCTTAAGATGGTCGGACTGTAAATCCGTGCTGAAAAGAACACTTTAAGCAGGAAGATTAACTTGGATCAATTCACATTATCATGGACCCATTTTCACATCATCATGGACCCATTTTCACATCCTATCACGTCAGTTAAATGCCATTTTTTCAGGATAGAAAAGGGCACAGAAGCCTTGCACTCCTTCAAATTTCATGACTTCTTTGGAAGTTCTCCACAGAAAACATATGGAAGTCAGCAAACTGTTGCTGTTGCCCCAGAAGGCTTTTGACCAGCATTATATTTATTCAGAAGAATGAATACATACTGCTAAACTACTGTAATCCTCTCTTAAGCAGCAAAGTATTACAAAAAGACCCAAAGAGACAAACCCTGCTGAAGTATAATGCAAGAACTGATGGGCTCAGTTAAATTATCATGTACTTCCAAAGAATCTCACTCTAAATCTAGCTCTGACATTTACTTAACGTGTTACCTGTCATTTTCCCATTTCTAAGGGAGAAATGGTACTTACTCAGTGCTCTCATAGGGAAAATAAATGTTTTCAGGGCACTTTAAAAATTAAAATAGCTTTCTATGTTTGCTAAGCTACCCAGCTGGATTGTGGGCACACTGATTAAGGGTATTTTTGTTGCTGTGGACTGTGCATATAATCTCAGTTTCAGTTTTGTTTCATTGGTTGCTTAATAAAGTGTGTGAAAGCACTGCTTTTATTTCAAGATGAGAAAGGTGTCTGCTTACAGGAAAGAGCAGATTCTAGGCATATAAACACTGGCTGCTCTTTTTGTTTGTTCGTTTGTTTGTTTTTCTGTTTCTCTTTTTATCCTAAGCCTAGCAGAGAGAGAGAAACCAGTTTTCAAGCTTATCCACTGAAGCCTAAAAGGGCTCATTCAGTACAGCTGAACACCTGATAAACAGATCATCTAGCCATGATTATAGACTGCTGGTATTAGTGTTGGATGGACGTGATACCAACTTGTCTAAACACAAGCCAAACTTCTTTCTGTTGAACGGCTACAGATGCCACCGTTGTACAGAAAGTACATTCCAGCACTGAAAAGCACTCTGGCTATTAAATTTTATGAGATGGCACAGCTGCAGCAGTAGTGCTATGTGACATAGCTGTGTATTTTTGTAACGTATATGCAATTTACAGGGAGATAAACAGTGTCTGATATCACAACAGGTTATGAAATCAGCCCATACGCATAGCTACAGTTTTCTAGTACGCATATATTGTGTATTCTGTTCACCTGTCATCTGTAGCTTTCAAAACACTGTGCAAACGATGCTGAGAAAAGTTGCAAGAACTTCAAATGCAATCATCTGAATGAAAATGTACATACATGGTACTACAGCCCGTGAGCGATTCTTCTGGATATTTTCCTCCTGCTCTGCAGCAGTGATGGCATTTGGTTCAGCCTGATAAGCACACAGAGCTTCCCACTCTTTCTCCAGACGATTCTTGTTTTTCAGATGATCTTCCATGTAGGACTGGAATTAAAAAAATACTGCATTAAGTATTGACTTAGCTAAGCTCAAAGATGAACTAAAAGTATGTATCTCAGGATGGAAAGCATGGGAATCTTGAGCTTAGGGGGCAAAACAGTCTTATATGGCTAACTCACTCCAGAGAGTTAACTTGAAGCTTATTTGTGCTATATAAAATGAGAACGCTAACATGTACCAATGCTAACGGAGAACAAATGCATGAAACCCCTAGCTACTGAGCTTGAAGAGAAAGCTATTTCTCTTTTAGTACTTAGAAAAAGTAAGCCTAAATATCTCTTTCATCAGGCAATGAAAAAGAAATAAAAGCCCATTAACATATATCAAATACATGTTGCTAAAGACTGTAGCTGGCATTCACTAAAGTCAACAGAAGCATCACCAAAGAAAAATGAACTGGCTGTAGCAAGAACGATGGCCCATTGGAGTATATTGGTTCAGGTTTTAAGTTCTTGAAGATCTCCCAAACCTAGGGATGCACTACAGCAGTGGACCAGGAACTGGGTTCCAAAGTTTGCCAAAAGTGAAATGAAAATATATTCCTTTACCCCTAAAAATCACCCGAGTGGAAGACAGCAGAAAGGAGGAATGGTGGGCAAACCCAGAAATCTTCCCCTTGCTTTAACATCAAAATTAAGCATGTGATCACCTGGTACTGTAGGTCTACTTATACAGCCAAATTACCTTATACAGTCTGTCATCTCTCTGGGGCAGGGAAACCTCAATCCATCCCACTCCTACTAGTCTGATGCCAGTGCCAGCAAGAGATGCCCAGAACATGGAGGGGGATTGCAGGACAGTAGGAAAGCACCTAAAGAGCAGCACAAAGGAATTCCAGCTACTCCAGCCAGTAAGTCAGCTTCATTGTGGGCCCAAATTAAATGCCTCTATGCAAACACACAGAGCATGGGGAATAAACAAGAGGAGTTAGAGGCACATGCATGCCTGCAGGGCTATGATCTTACTGGGATCACCTGAGACATGGCAGGATGGCTCCTGTGACGGGAGTGCTGGAATGGAAGGGTACATACTCTTTAGGATGGATAGGCAGGGGAGACACGGAGCGGGTATTGCCCATTGTATCAATGATCAGCTGGAGTGCATGGAGTTCTGCCTGAGGATGGATGATGAGCCAAATGAGAGCTTATTTATGGTTCAGGATTGAAGGGAGGGAAAGGACAGGTGACATTACAGTAGGGGTCTGCTACAGGCTGGCTGAGCAAGGCAGAAGGAAGTTAACACCCTTAAACTGAGTAAAAAAGGGACAGTTTAGGGGCCAGGCTCAGAGTCTGGGTGGGGGTTGGGAGCAGAGCTGTGCGTGGCTCTGGCCCAAACATCAGTCACAGCAGCTCCTGATGGAGGACTCACTAATACAGCCCAATCTGCAGCAAAAAAGCTTGTGTAGAAAAAGCTCGTGCAAAGGGTTAACTGAAAAGTATAAAAAGCAGTTTAATTGCTTAGGAAACCTTTTCCTCAGACAATCTCTGTTATGCCGAATTCTTCCCAACCATGCTTTCAAGAAGAAAGGCTCTCATGCCCTCTCAGCAGGTTTAACAGAAGGTGCAAAAAGCTTGCAGCTTGTCTTCCGCCAAATCGGAGTTCTGCTAAAGCTGTCACTCCACCATGCTTCTCACCCGATCAGTGAAGCAGGATACTGCTCTCTCTTGCAGCTTGAATGTTACAAAAGAGCCCCTGACACACAGCTTTGTTTTGTGCAGGGTTTGTTGGGTGTGTGTGTCTTTACAAGAGATTTGTAAATCAATCTTGTTACTGAAAAGCAATTCAAAAAGTGACGCTTCCAGAAAGGGTATCTTTAAGGATATAGAAATATATTGTGTTAAAAGAAAGGTTTCTAAAGGAGGTAAAACATAGTGGTGGCCCAGATACAATCAAAACACCTACTGTGTGATTGCTTCTTTTCTATAATGAAGGAAAAAGCATCACAGTGGACAGAGCTGTGACCTGATGGATAGGGAACTGTGAGAATTGCATAGCCCCACCGTGCATCAGGGGAGCTAACGTGTTCCCAGCCTTAACCCACAAGTCAACAGGATGAAACCACCCTCTGGTAGTTTACTTGTCTTTGCCAAAAGGCTGTTGCTACTGGGGAAAGGAGGGAGGCTAAAGATCCCATTCTTTTCTCCTACTAAATCTGTGCCTGGATATGTACCCTGAACATCATAAAAGGAAAAAAAGATAATCCCTCCTGCGCGGAGACTAGTTGGAATGTCAGAATTTTTATGAGGCAACAGGAAAAAAAGCGCAATATCTTCCAGTACCACTGAGCCAAGACTCCTGGCTTCAGAGAAGCTCTTTAGCATGCAGCAGGCAGAGATCAGGCAGTCAAGGACCAGCCTGTAGCATCTTCCCATTTTAAACCACAGTTTTAAAATCTGAATCATTTTGACATGCCCATCACAATGTCCCACAGACTTCAGGGACATTTTATGCAGATACACTGCCAACACTGAATGTCTCTGAGATACTGTGAGATCCATGAAGTTGTAGGGCACATGGCCATAAACATTTGATTCCTAAGGAAGGGTTGTATGCAGTAAGAAGCTTCCTGTTGGCTCCAACTTGTCTATTTGATGATTTCAAGTATTGTACTTTAAAAAGAAATTTTATTTTCTTTTTAAATTGTTAAATGTGACATGGTTAAGGTAATTTGATTGCTTTTAGAGCGCATGAATTTTTATATAACATCTCTCTAAGGAGATACTCTTTAGTTTTACCTTACCTTTTCAGGGAATCCTGAGTGTAAAGAGAAATGAATGTTCAAGTGAAAACACACTGAAATCTTTACTTCAACCAGACAACAACTTTTGGATAGTTTCAACACCTGCATTGCATGGATCAGATTCACAGAGCACTTCCCAACTGATCTTGAAAAGGTGTTTGACTGTTTGAACAGACCCATGGATGGCTCTTCACAACATGAACATCTGCTTTACACTTGCTTAAAAAAGCTATCAAGAAAGAAGCTTGCTTTAAAACATTCAGGAGTCAGACAATTCCCTCAGAGTTAAGTATTCTTTCATTTACAGCCCTTCAGAGCCCCTGTACTCATCCCCATTTTGCTAAACAGAAGCTTAGTGATTCTGAAGCACTCTCTTGGGAGCTGCTGAATGTACATTAAATTGAGTGGAACTTCTGATATTTTAGAGATTGTATGTCTACTCAAATCCACTCCTTAATTAGGATGTTTTCATAAGACATTCTGCAGCATTTGCCTGGTACAAAAGAAATTCATTACCAACATGTCAAACATGCACATGATTTTCCTTGTCCCAGAGCAGCAGGTAAAATAAATAGAAGTTGTCACCACTGTTATCATAATGCTTCTCAAAACCTGCTGAAAAAAGTAGAGGTCTGGTCTCACCAATATGTCCATATCAAGACAAGACCCTTAACATGCTATTATTTAAACAAACACTGTCTGCTTGGAGAGATCTCTTGATGTACCTTAAATTTCAGTAAGTCATATTTTTCCTTCTATAGGGCCTACCTGCAAGGACAATCGGTAACCCAGTTCATACTTTTGCTTGCATACACAGATAAGATACTCTTGCTACCAAACATGTTATGAAGATAAGAAGGATGCATCAACATTACACTGAGAGGCAGGATGTGTTATAAAATCTATTATTATTGTGTGAGACATGCCTGTTGTAAGGGAAAGATGGGCTTTCAGCCAGAGGATGAAAAGCTGTCCCAGGGACAACGAATCTCTGGCCAAGAGAACCAGAGCCAGTGGCAAATATCAAGACAAATTCAGTGTGCCTGAACACAGCTACAAGGACAGAGCACAGCAGCCTGGCTCAGCTTTAGTAAAACTTCCTGAGTACTCAGTTGATGTTATAATATGGTGTCAAACCACTTTGGTTTTCTTCACTTCTTTTTTTTTTTTTTAATAAATATAACAATTATACTCCTCTGATTTCCTGATTAATCACCAAATCCTAGAATTGTACAATTGTTTAGGTTGGAAAAGACCCTCAAGATCATCAAGTCCAACCAGTAACCTAGCACTGCCAAGTCCGCCACTTCTAAGCACCACGTTTACACATCTTCTAAATACTTTCAGGGGCAATGACTCCACCACTGCCCTGGGCAACCTGCTCCAGTGCCTGACAACCTTTTCAGCGAAGAATTTTTTCCTCATATCCAATCTAAATGTCCCCTGGCACAACTTGAAGCCATTTCCTCTTGTCCTATCACTTGTTACTTGGGAGAAGAGACCGAATACCAATTTCCACAGAGAGTATCACTTGTATACTTGTTTCAAAAACACCTGTTTTGTTAGCTAATATTCAGCTTTTACAAAAAGCAATTATTTTTGACAACATACTTCCTATACGGTACTTTATTAGACACTCTTTCATGACTGAGGATATCTCTTCCAATGAAAAGATCAGCAACTCTTAATTTAAGAGTGCATATCTCAACAGGTCTAATCGTATCTCAAACGTCAGTTGAAGAAGTGGAGGGGACGTTATCTTAATCCTTGTGAACAGAGACCTCTCAAATCCACACCTTTCACCTGTGACAGCCACTGCTTTCAAACTACTGCCAGTTATGAGACACAGAGGGCCAGGCAGTGCTGTGATGCTTCAGTGGATTCCTCAGAAGGAATCTGAAAAGGAGAGAATTTGCCTTAGCTATTATATAGTAAATTATGCACTAAATGACCATACTTGAAACTATTTGTTTTGTTATTCTCTCCAACTGCTTGAGTAAAAGCTTTTTTTTGCATTTGTTCCTTCCTAACTTGTAGACTACAATGTTCTGGCACAGGACATGCCAGTGCTTTTGCTATTCTGCTTAAACTTCTTTATGTTCTTCTCTACATACTGCATTGACTATATGTAAAAGGAATACTTTTCTGCAAAAAGACAATTTACTTTCAACACAGCACATGTTTTTCTCCTTCATTTTTCCGGCTTAATACCTCATTAGTGGCTTCATGCTAAATATTTCTGTTCTCACTCATATTACTTACAGTGTTGTACAATTCAGAGACAAAAGAAGCCTATCTGGTTACCCATTTCCAGGCCCTCAAATAATGCCTTGTTTCTTGGACCTCACTATGAAACTTTCTAACATTTAGGTGCCCTGTATCTAAAATAGAAGCCTAAAACAAAGTTCATTACTGTATCTTAGGGTACAAACAGTTCTGACGATACACTGTATTTCTGGAAATACTCAAATATTTTCAATAAGGAATAGTAATCCTCATTTGAGATGGCTTTTACATAGGAATGTCTACAGTACTGCTCTTTTATTGCAAACTTAACCTGCTACCAGTTACCACCAATCCATTTATTTCAGCCTAAGTCTGCTTACACTGAATATTGCTGTTCTGTATAATTTCCACTAGTATATATTTAAGATCTTCACATATATAATTCATGATCTTCACAAATCATGAAGTAATGGATCTATGCAAACAAGAGAAATCTCTTCTTGTGACTCTTCAATGATAATTTAACTTTATTTGTTGTATGGGCTTTCATGTCTAAAGTTTTCAAACTTTTGAATTACTCTTCTATCATCAATTCTGTGCAGAACTTTACATTGTGATACCATTTGTAAAAGTTATTATCACTTCCACCCACTTCCAGCTAATTATTTAAAAAGTTGAATATAACTAGATCTAACAGCAATTCCTGTATTCTGCCAGACACTCCCATATACATAGCTTTTGATCATTATTTTTCGTGTATCATCCTTTAGCCACATTTCAATCCACATAATTGTCTTCTAAAAAAAATTATATTAATTTTTCAATTAACTATTCATGAGACAGTTTCAAGGCTTTATTAAAATCCAGATAAATGGCATCTGTTGTTTTCACTTCATCTACTGGTTTTGTAGTTTTGGTTAAATAAAAAGCAATCAAGTTTGTCAAGGCAAGATTTATTCTTTGTATAATTATGCACATTCTTACTCATTGTGCAATATCCAATGGAAAGGATGGAGGAGATTAGCAAATGCACAAAGGAAAGACTCCAGCCTTCTCCATCCTCTTAAATGAGACCCTCACACTTATTTCTCTTTTATGTCCTTGAAAAATCTCTTGCTAGATAATCAGCAATTTCTTTCTTAATATGTGCTTCATTATTTTCCAGGGCTGGAGTCCGGACTCAGGGAATAGCAATAGAAAGGTTCATTTGTCTTCTTCTCTTTCCTTCTCCCCACTCCCCTTTTATAAGATTATGATTACTTTATTCTTTCATTTTGGTGCACCAACACTTGTCCAGATCTGCTCAAATAAAGCTCCCTGAGATATGTCACTATTATGGATCCTGACCATATTCAGACCATGCAGAGCACTGTAATGTTTCTCCACATTTTCTAATAATTTCTCATATCTCTTAAAACCTTGTCGTACTAATATTAAAATTACTTTAGGCTCTTCCTTGTTTACAGACAAGGTTAGTTTTCTCTCTGAGTTGCCACAATGCTCTTGCAGAGAGCAAAGGCTGGGAGCCAATCACACTTGCTTCCATGAAGTATACTCTCAGTGGTGCCCCACACAGAAGAAAACATGGCAGCAGAGCCAAACTATGCCCATATCTTTTCTACCTTTCTTCCTTAACAAAGCGGACCTTAAATAAAAGGCGGATATGCTATCAGAACCAATTTAAGTCTGTGATCAACTGATGTTAAGAAAATAATTTTTTTCTGATAGTTACAGTTCTATTGAAGCACCATAGATGTTTCTGATGTTCTAATCCAACCAACCCACAGTAGTGCAGAGCCTATAGCTGTTATCAAGATCAGCTCCATCTCCGAAATGTCACTCCATAACTGTTGTTAAAAGCATTAGCTTTAGTCCTAATATGGCAAATCAAATTTTCAACATTAACGGTAGAGAAATGTGACTTTATTGGGCTAGTTACATTGAGTATACATATATATATAAACATAAAAATCCCATTGTGGCAATTCACTGTCAGTATCTCGAAGAGCTTGCATCTGGAAGAGATCTCAGTAATTAATATCTGGCTAAAAAGTCTCACATACTTTCAATCCTGAGGAGTGTTCTGCATCTGCTACTCTCAATGGCAACACTCCTGACTTTACTGTAGCCAGGATTTCTTAATCTGATTATTAAGATATTTCAGGCTGAAGGCTCCTTTCTCTTTTCTAAGTTGCCCTGTGCCATCCTGGATGTCCTGATATTATCAGTTAGAACTAAGTAACCACAGATGAAAAAATCGGGGAAACAAAACCTGGAAATTTGCATCTGGCCTTGATAAAACATACTGAGAAATTATTTTTACTCCTCAGTTTTTGCAGCCATATTACTACCACAATGTGGTTTTATCTAATATATCTCATATTTCTCAGTACCTGATTATACCACTGAAAAGAATAGTTTTGAACCCTTTTCAATTAAGTATTTATTTAATTAAGCAAATAAGAAAACTACTATGAAGCGCTGCTAGTAATTTGGCATAAACCACTACTACTATCGTACACAATATGGTAAGTGATGAAGGAAAACTAAAAACAAAACAGAGGGAGGTAATTCTCTGTCACAGCGACCATTCAGTTTGGTTAAGAATAATATCCCTAGGTTGTTTCAAATAGGTTGCATTATTTGGAAATAAATTAAGTCCCATGGTGATGTCAGCCAACAATAAAAAAATGTCATTCCATAGTTTCAAATTTATAGTTTTAGAGGGAAAGGGCAGATGCAAAGATTACTCTAAACAACTAAGCATGTACATAGAGAGCAATTGTGCTTTAAGCATGCCATCTAAAATAATTATAAATGATTGCCCTTGGATTTCTAGAGAAGTATCATCTTTGCATGAGCAGTGCATGGCATTATCTACCAGACTAGGCTATCATGCAACTTTTGCAAGAATGACTGTAATTCACAAGTACATTAAACGGCAACCTACATTCTGTTTACCTAAATTAATATACCCTTGATGTAGCGTATATCACTGTCTCCCCCTCTTTTAATGCTCTGATAATAGAGTTTTGTAACTTGTAAAAGGATTACTACAATCCAATCAGCAGGTGCTGGGATCAGTGTGTGTCAGACAAACACTTGCTAATCCCTTTTCTTGCAGCTCCCAGCTGCCAAAGGTGCTCAATGAAATCTCAATGAAATGGCTGGATACAACCTGGTGTGGACTACTGAAGCTTTTCAGCTCTGGAGAAAATCTTGGGACATACATGTTACGCTAAACATTGCTTGAATCAGAATGATATAGGCAGGTATGTTTTTAAAAGGAAACACAGTTGAGAAATTAAACAGAAAAAAAAGAGATAATGCTTAATTATGAAATATTTACTCTATCTTGCTCTCTAAATATAGCAGAAGATAAAGAAATTCACTCCACAAAGAATCCCTTCTCAAGGATTATCAGCTACTGCCTTCTAGGTCTTAAATACAACCATCCTTCTCTTCTCCTTTTTACCCCCTCTCCTGAAATCTAAATTATGCCTATGCAGTTTCACCCCTGCAATTACTTTGCTTGAAATAAACCTCAACAAAAAGGAGAACACGATTACCATAAAAGGAATATAATTTGCTCCCCTACAATTTCTGTATTTCTACAGCTCCTTCTGTCCAACTGTCTGAAAGTACTCACATTACTTCTGCAAAGGAGGCAAGCATCATTGCCATTCCACAGATGCAAATAAAAGGGCAGAAACATTGAAATGAATTTCACAGGGTCATAGAATATGCCCATAAACCACTGATTTTGCATGGAAATTCAGAACTCAGTTTTCTTGACTGTTATTTTTTCCTTTTCCCATGATCATGGTTATAAACAAGACCAAAGGTCATGCAACCTTCATGAATCCATATCTGATAACATTTTTGTAATCACAGCATACCAAATGTTCTGACTTTAATGACATTAGAACAGGTTTCCTTTTGGGGGGTTTGTTTAGAAGCACAGGGGTTAAGTGGTTGATGAGTAGAGGAATTTAATTTATGTACATTAGATTCTGTTCATATAAAGACATGGCAAACTAAATAATAAAGATTTAAAAGATGAATTAGCCAAAATCAGTCTCCAGGCTTTCTGTAGGTCTTATGGTAGAGTTCACAGTAAAAATTTTAAATAATAAATAGCCTTTAAATAAAGGAAGAATGAAATTTCAAAAAATAGAGGGCTAAACCTCTTAGCCAAATACTGCTGTTTCACAGCATGGGATATGTTATGACATTTCTTAAAAATAAAAATAAATCCAAACAAAAAACCCCAAACCTCCCCATTAAAGAAAACTCTGCAGTATAGGAACTGATGCCAAGTATAGTGTCAGTTGCATTCATCAACTGAGACGTTTTGGGAAGTGCTTCTGGTAGCTTTGTTAAAAAGTAAAAGCTCAAGCCACTGAATAAAAAGTAGCAGAAAAACTGCATAAAATAGACAAATCAAGTCCTTTGACTCTTTTTGATAATCATTGACACCCAATTCCATTCTCAGAGGAAACTGCCATTTTCTTTTTATACTTTAAACCGCTTTTTGAGATGACCTTTTCTTCTCAAGTTACTTTTTTACTAATGGATTGAGCATCGTACCACAATCCAAGACATTTCTGTGACTCATTTATATGCATGCTAATTATGTCCTATGTCTGAAATGAAAACTTTAGAAGTCTATTACTACACAGTAATTACCTGGCTGAAAACACAAAACCAAATTCCCTGCCTTCTTCCTCTCCAATCCCTGCTAACTCAATTAAGCATTTAAATTTGGGTTCCCAGTTGGGTACTGTATTTGCAAATTTAGATTTTAATGAATTAAAGTCTGTGTTTCTTTTCAGAGCACTTGTACAGTCATCTTCATTTACTATATATAAAGATTGCTAAGAGATAAATGTAGAATTCTGAAAACGTCATGTTTAAAAATAATCTCTTCAAGCATGGTCAAGTTCTTCAGAGATAAGACGACCAGGAAAACCCAGGCAACCATGACCAAGTACATCAAAGTGATAGAGCACATGATGTGATTTATGACAGTCTGGCAATTTATGCCTCTGCTAGACAGTGGCCATCTTGAGGGTACAAAGGAAAATATTTCTAAAGACATAACATCCTTAGAGCAAAGGGATAGGCAGTAACACTCTTACTAATCTTCTTAAATATGTGAATAAAAGTGAACAGGTGCTTCTCCAGGAGCAAATTACGACTCATAAATAAAAATCCCTCTGCTTTTCAGTGGTCGGGGGGGGGAATATCAAAATTGGTAGTGAGAGTTTGTACATAAAGACAAAGAGGTGTGTGTGAAAATTCAGAATATGCAATATGAAATCCAAGAAGTCTTGCAAACTATGCCATATCCACAGCCTAGCAGCAGATATATGCATAAGTGTTAATATACGGTCACCTGTGAGAAAAAGCAGTAAAAGAACAGACTGGATAATCAGCCTTTTCCTTAGAAAACTCCCTTAACAGTCAGAGACAGGAAACTTCAAACCACATCAACATCTTCCATGGTCAAATCCTCACATTCAAGACCATTTTGGAACCACATCCCTGACCTAGGAAGTTCCATGTTTCCACACTGCAAATTGCAGAGAAGCAACCCAACTGCCAGCGAGGGCAGAAAGCAGCGAAGAAACTCTCTTTCCACAGAAGTACATTCAGGGCTTAATGGAGATGACTGTGGGAGAAGACATTACTGACTTTTGCCGTACCCCTTCCAAGTCACGCTCACAGCCACATCAAACCAACATGCAACAGGAGACTCAGCAATGCTGGCCATGAGAAAGATGAAGCTGGCATCTACCCAGCTCCTAAGTTTAGAGGAAGGCTCCCATTTTAGGCAACCTTTTTTCTCTGCTCCATAAGATTTTCAGCTGAGGTTGGCCCAGCTTAGTGGTTCTCAAATTGTCAAATACTTTTCTCGTGAAAGCATTCAAAGGGATTGTGGAGTGATGGTACAAAAGCTTTAGAAATGCATAAGCTGAAGACATCCTACCTGCTCCTGGTACTCTTGGGTTTCCATGGGAGCCAGTAAGGGGTAACACTTTAAAGAAGTTTGAGAAACACTGGTCTAATCCATAGACGAGAATATTTGAAGTGTCAGAGGGCAAAATAAGAACAAAGGAAAGACAGTGTGAAAGGGGACAGAAAAAGAAGCCAAGAATAGACTGTAGAGGTCAACGAAGAAGTGAAATGATGAAAGATGACACTGTATTGCAAAGAAAGAAAGTCTGAAAACCAAAAAAGCAGAACATAGCAAATTAAGAAAATGCTATGGGAAGAAGCAAATTTTGGTCATAACTGATGACTGTCAACATTTCTTCATGTGTGGTTTCTTTTCCTTGCAACATTTCCCTTCACACGCTGGACCAAGGAGAAAACATTGAGCGAATGACAGTAGTAGTTTTGAGGAGACAGTACAAGTACAGCTTACTGCTATACAGAAAGAAAAAGCAAAATAAAGAATCTAAAATTCAATGCATGTGTACATGTCTGAGATAGCTAAACATCTAGCAGACCGAGAATATATTCTAGAAAGAAAATGTTTCTAATCCAGAAGAGGCTCAAAAAAAATTAGTCAATGACATCGTTTTCCATCTTAAGGTAACTGCACATCCTCAGTTTGGTTTTTACAAGCTTTTCCAATGCGTATTTAATATCTTTCAGCCAGCTCTCCAAATATGGAATAGTTTGCTCTTAGATAATGAGGCCAAAACTAAATTCGCAGAATCAAATCTGATGAACCCAAGTGTAGAACTCCTTTATGCTTTTATGTATTTAAAAAAAAAAGACCAATAAGGGACAAAAAAGGCCAAAAAATATTACCCTTCGATATGATACTTTTTCTATTTAAGCCAGCATGATCATTGGTGAGAGCAGAGTACAGAGACATCAGGGAATGAAAGTCTAATACTGACTGGCTCTGCTTCTGACCTTAAGGTTAGCCTTGGTCAAGACAGTTCCCTGCCTGTGACTGAGCTTCCTGGGCTAAAAGGACAGGATAATAATATTGACCTTTAAAAAGGGCTTTGAACCTACTGATCAAAAGTGCTGTGTAAGAGTTGGCTTATTATTATTTTGGTTACTGAAGTGAGTTGAAAGCCTCCCAGTGACTTTAATCAAAATTCCTTATATCTGGCTCCGGAATCCTACCTGAAGGACAAGGTTTCTCACAATTCAGTTGTGAGGATACACATATGGCAAGTCAAAGCTTGGTGCATACACTCACATACTGCAGAGTTTTCTTGACTCCTGCAGAACTTTAAATGACACAAAAGTAATTCCTGGACCTCCAGAAGAAATAAAGTTATTAGGCATCATCAGTATATTTTCTACATTAATAGTAGTTAGAGACTGTTACAATGCTTTCAGTCAAACTGATCTAGTGCAAAGACATCAATAGGTGAAAGGAGGCAATGAGTTTAAAAGAAAGCACTTTTCACAGGCAGGTATCACAGATGCCCACTTGAGCAGTAGCCCCACATCCCACCTGCTGTCAGCCAGCACTGCCCTGGGGATTTTATGTTGCTGCTTCTGTGTGATTGCTGTGGTTAATCAAACCAACTTTTCTGAATGCCTTCCTACTAAAGCAGTAGATAAATATTGGCATCAGAAAAACTCCTGCATTTAGATGAGCTTTGGCTTTGGACTTTGCATTAACTCCATCCTTGACAAATTTCACCTCTTAGCTACACCAGTCTACTTGCACTGGCATGGAGACTGTCTCTTACTGGCTCGGTCTACATGGTTTGTTACGATTCTTTACAGATTAAGAAGAACCCTTGATGTCTTTGACCTAACACATTATTATAATTTATTCAAAATGTGATTTTATAATGAAAGTGCTCCTTCAGGTATTGTTACTGCATGCTATTCAACAATTGCTATGCTTAAGCTAAAACCCCATAGATTCTGCCTGATGAATGCAGACTGCGGTACAAAGTCTACAGTGCCTTTCTGCTACAGTACCACTCTATCTGCAAGACTGTTGCAAAGGAACATTTGTAAGACTACAGATACAAGACTAGTTCTGTAACCTGCAATTTTCTGAGTGAACCCAGTGAAGTTTCAACACGGACCACACAGAGGTAAAGCCTGGAGTAATTCAGGGTAGAGCACATACCTGGGGTTTGCTGCTTTATACAGAGTCCATTTACTCATGCAAATAGTGTCATAATCAAAGCATCAGAATGATCTCAATCTATTCTGATGGTAAGATTTGTCACTGGCAAAGACATGACATGTCTTACATTAGCTTTATTTTCTGTAATGGGACACAGGCAAATTAATAGTGTTCTTTAACATACATCTCTAGTACTTATGTGGCTGAGACCACTGCAAATTAAATTTCGTAAATTATCACTGTTTTGCTTTTCACCATTTATGTCGCTACATATTTGCAATTTTCTCATCCTGAGGAGTGAAAACAGCTTCGTCAGCTTCATTTATACACTGCTGTAAGAGATGAAAATTGCAATATTGCAAGGAAAAGTTCTAAAATTTAAAATGCCAAGTAGTTTTTCATTAACATTTAAAAGATGTATATATTATACCTGTGCTCACAAATATTTATCTATACTTCTATGAGAATACTGTTGCTGTACATGGTATTTGTACATAAGCATACGTGTGGATCTAAAGCACCCACTTCTGAACACTCATCTCTAGACACATGACGCTACTAAAAATATATGAAAACTGAAAATATACTACCATTTAGAGGAGTAAGAATGCCTAGCTAAACATGAGGTAACATTTTTACTAAACATAATTATAGACTTTTTATGTGTCATAAAAATATCACCAAGATCTAGCACCCGATTCTGACTGGGCTCCCACCTGCTAATCAGATGCATGCAGATACAGCCTTAGGTGCAATTTCAATTCCCAGATTTTTCTGCTGTAGCTTTTTTCTGTTATCTCAGTAGACATCTTCACTTTGGTAAGATGGATATTGAACTACCGTCCTGCTACACATTCCAGGAATATGCAAGCAGCAAGCAGCTCGACATCAGCTCACATATGAATACCCTTAGCTCCCATCAAATATTCATTCATTTAAAAAATATTTGCACCCTGCTATCAAACTTAGACAAATTCATACTGAGCTTCAGAAAATAGCTGTTTTAATGGTAAATGATGTTCCAGAAACCTCTTTCAGGCTAAACACTCTCGTCAAAATTATTTTAATAAAAAAGATTAACAATTTCAACATTAGCTGCTAATCCCCTTTCATTTGAAACTGTGCTGATAAAATTCTTTGCTTGTCATTCAAATAGTAAGTAATAATTATAGATTTGGGGCCTCCATCTCTTGCTTCATTAATAGTAAATTGCATGGAAGTCTGAAGCATAAAGTCAGCTTTGATACATCTCAAAATGCAATTTCCATAGCTTTCCTTAGCTATGTACAATTAATTACAGAGTTAATAAGGGGAATATGTTAATGAAAGGGAAATTATTCACTCAGACCACCTGGTCTTATCAAATTTCTTTAATATGTTTCCTTCTTTCTGTGAATTTGCATGACAGCAAGAACACAAATCATGGGGTGCATTGCTAGTCTAATACTAACGTATTCTTATTTGCAAGCAGCTAAAGTCCACTTAAATTAAATCTAAAAAGAATGCAAGAACTAGTCAGCACTAAATGACTGTATTTGTTTTCTCGAGTTTAGTACCTTTTTAATTTTAAAACAAAAATGTTTAAACAACTTTGTAATTACCAGACTCTCCTCAGTGCTAGGAGTATAAATATAATGTATCCAATAAGGAGACATTGTAATTTTTTGCTTTTTTCTATAAGGGAACGCATTGCATGTGCATATATTTAATGAAAGACGTGCAGAAATGTGCTTCAATTCACTACACTCTTAACAGCTACTACAGCTTAGTTGCTACATGCAATAGGGTTATCCATTGCTCATAGGAGTATTTTAGATGGTATAAAAAGCCTGGTCAGAAGCAAACTTTCACATAAGTCATAAAAATAATGCAGATGGGATACACAGAGAAATAGTTTTTAAAGACACATAAAATCCAAACCCCAAACATCTTCAACAGACATTAATGGATCTACTACTAACCAGAAATATTTTAGGACCTGGACACCAGCCTTCATAGTCATTCCGAAAAGAAAAGGGCAGAGAATCATTCCCAGAACAGTAACAGGTCATGCTTGGAGAATGTAATGCTTTTGAGCAGTTTGTCACCCCTCCCTTCTGTTCTTAGCTCAATGCAAGGGTACATCCAACAGCCAGAAATAAGAGGCAACTTGTAATTCTCCCCTGCTATGAACAGGGTTTTGCTGGGTAGCTAGATATTACTGCAGTCAGAAACAAAAGAAGTATTATATAAAGGAGACAAATTAATAGCAAAATCACGTACTTCATAAAAACATACCAGGAGAAGGATGTTATATTTGAGAGTAGTAGACTTTAACATTATCTGGTTTGGACCAAAAAGTAACATAGTCCTCCTTTATGGAACAGCAAATACTATGTCATCCACAAGCAAATTTCACAGATTATTTTAATGTTTATCTCCCAATTTAAAAACATTCCCACAGCTGCGTCGTGGGTGCATATGCAAAATTCAATCGTCACAGGAGCATTCTGTCTGTCCTACACATTAAATTTTCCAAATACCACCCAAATTCTGATACCCTACAAAACACTGCCAAATTAAGGCCTAATCCCAGAAACAGTTGCAAGAAAGCAAAGTATAATTTTATTTTATCCCTCTCTGAAGATAAGCACAAACAGACTTCGTTGAATCAGTGGAAGGATTAAGGTATCTTCATGACCAATAGCATGACCAGGCCACTTCTAATAATGTCTGCTGGTGCAGCCCACATGAAGAGAAGGAGGTCTCCAAAACACCACTGGAGTTCTAGGTATCTTAAACTGCAACTGGTGTAGCAGCACAAAACCACGGCGCCCGTATGATGCCCCTTCTTTGTAAGTATCATGAAGCCAGTCCCAGTTTCATCCTTAATAACTGTTACATGTTTTCAGAAGCTCTGAAGTTGTAGTCCCATTTACCACACCTCATTTGATCTTAGCAGTGTATCATACCTTGCAATCTGTGTGAAACATTTCTTTATACCATAGTGAGTCAAAACTCACCTTCTTCTCACATCCAAACTCTGCCAACAGCTCAGAAATACTCTACAACACAGATTATTATAGTCCTCCTGCCTGAGAAGTCTTCCTTAACCACTTTCTTACTAGTATCCTCCTTCCAAATAGGCATTTCCACCTGTTAGATCCAAAATATGATTAACTACAATGAGTTATCAATGACTTTATGCACAATGTGCGCACACAGTAGGACAAACACAGCAAGGAGCATTTCATTACTGAGGACGCATTTGGAAAGAAAAGACAAGACCAGCAGCCTCCTGAATAAGTGTTTATCTCTGGTTTCTGACACTAATAAGACTCTCAGAAGACTCTTGGAAGCTGATGAGGACTCAGTAACACCCCTTGTCTTCAATCTGAAGTATAAGAACCCAGATCTTTTTTATTAAATGCTTCCCTAACATTTCTTGCTACTTGCTACAGCTAGTACTTGTCTCACATGGACATTACCTGGACGCTCTCTAGAAACAAAAAAAAACAGGAGAAAAAAGTTCAGGTAGCCACTGCATTTTGTTTCAGCCATGGCAATGATCCTTTCTTTTTACTCTGTGCACAGAGCTGCACAAGCTAGTTTTGTGTCATATAGCTCTCCCAATGCAATGCTTTTAAAATTAGTACTCTAGAATATTAATAGAACTGTTTTCTTTAGCTTTCTACTAAAAGCCTCAGGGAATGATATAACATGGCTAAAAGTGTTCAACCAAAGCAGTTTAAACAAAGCTGGAATAAACACCTCACAGTCAAATGACAGACCAAGATGTAGTCACAGAAATGTTGCGAGTTATTTCTAATCATGAATACATTTGAGGAAAACAACTGACAGGGAGGAATTTAGAAAAAAAAAAAAATGTTGAAATTAATTTCATACCATGTTCAAGAGGAATGTTTTTCTTGATTTAATACTAGCTCTGCAATTGTCATTATTTCCTAAGGCCCATTCAACAAGATTAATAGAGGAAAAAGGGAGGCAACTGAACATGAAACAAATAAAAATGGAAGAATCAAAGGGTAATCTTTTAATGAATATTTTTTCTGAGTTTTATTGACGAAATCTATGTAGTTCATACATCTGTTTATTAGATTTATGGCTCTATTAGTAGAGCTGTTTTCATACGCAATGAGATTTTTTGCACTTCTTTGCAGTTTTCTTTGCTTCTGTATCTCAAGTCCTGGCTTTAAACAGAGACAAATGTTTCAAAATAACTTAAATATTTAGGGAGGAAAAACAATGAAAACTAATATGAAGGGATAAACACCATTTCACCAGCAGAGCTTTCAGGAAGCAACCAGCTCCACTAGTCCGTGAAAGCACAACAGCTCAGGGAGAGAAAGGTAAAGATTTCCCATTCCAGAGTATTTATGTCTTTTTGGGATATCAGCTATCTTGTCAACGAGTAATGCGATCCACAACAACACTTGATTCCTCTTATTGGACTGTTCATGATGAAATGGCCTTTAGGGCCAAAGCCTTCTTGAGACATACGTTTCATGAGACTCCTACAATTATTTATACTGGCACACCTGAAAGATAAGCTAGGATTTAGATCCACTTAGCACTTGTGTAAAGAGTTTATTTTTTTGGCTAAACTTTACCATTGACTTGTTTCCCTTCCCATGTGAGGAAGAATTTTTTTCTTCATTTTCTCAGTTGTAAGCTTTTTTTAAACAGAGTATTTATATTCTTAAAATGCATAAAGAACTAAAGACAAATTAATGGTAATAGAAGGAAAGGGTGGAAAAAGAAAAAAACAAATATAAAACCCACTAAATAACCAGACACACCATAACTGCGACAAAGACCTTGCCTTTCCATACCTGCACTCCTCACCTTTCTCTCTGCTAGCATTAATCCCCTCTGTGGCACATGTCCCTGGGCAGTGCACTGCACTCATACCATGCATCACGCTCCTTTGCTCAGGAAATACTTTGTGTGTATATGGATTAAGCTTGAAGTGGAAAGTACACCTGCATCTAGCACAGCGCTATTGGTCCTCACATGCTGGAGTCTTTTTTCATTTAGAAAATAAATGTTCAAAAAAAAAAAAAAAGTGCTTAGATGCCTTTTGCTCCTGCTTTTATTGCAGCAAAATGTCGTGCAGGATTTAACAAATATTTTCTCTTGTTGGAGTGTGTCTTCTGTCACTCATTTATACACTTTCCATATTCAATTAAAAGAAAATCTATAGCAGCTACCCCAGAGAGTCCATTTCAAGCAGATTTTATTTTTAAAAGTGAGAGTGAGGGAAAATTGCTTATAAACCATCAAAAAGTTACTACACAGTGACTGCAGGATACCAATGTTATCAAAAAACCCAGGTTCAACCTTGGAAACTATTCCCTCTTTGTTACCCTTGTCAGTTACAGAGCAATCATGTCATTAATTCAGCATCAGAACTAAAGTGGATGCAAAATTCAGTATCTTGGGTTTCACTGGTTTCTCAGCAGGCCTCCATCCCATGCCCCCCAGTTCAGGTTGTATCACCTTATGGGATACAACCTGTCCCAGAACTTTCTTTTGACACAAAGTTCCCACATGAGGCCATTCTCCACTTTTCTATGGGGAAAGTCCTTTTGTTTTGCAGGCATATTGCCAAACACAAGGGGACCACATACACCTCCTAGATGTGAGGCCCTAGGTTTCACACTCTAGTTCATTGCTCCCACTTCCTTGTTCAACCCAGATATGAAACTTTCTTCTCCTTCTGATAAGTACAGTATGCACAAACTATCACAGACTATTATTTTTTCCAATACATACAGTAGTTTCATACCCTCAGGGAGAAGACTTCTCAGACTTCCGGCTCAAACAAGTACTGAAGAGGAGCTTTTGTAAATTCACACTTTCTGAAACTGTAATTTATGTATAATGCTCCAAATTTTGCACGTCTGTCTTTACAAGGAAAAAAACCCAAAACACAGAAAACCACTTCTGCTTCTGCAAATTCCCTTTGATATATGGTATTCAGATAACAACCTCAAAATGTTACCACCAAAAGCATACACTCCTTTCTTGCAGTACTGTTCTTCATTTAAAAACTCATAAAAGATTGTAATTTTAACCAAACAAGCGTGGTAATACATGAAGCAGATGTGGGATCCAATCTACCTAACTTACGTGCTGAACCTGCACTTCAGCATGAACAAAAGATATGTCTTCATCTAAGCTGCAGATGTCAACAGGATGGTGCAGGCATAACAGCAGGCCCCCCAAGAGAAATCTGCTCTCTGCCTAATTCTCTGGAGATCATCATAGCCACCCACTCCACTGACTAAAAGGGAATTTATGGACTCAACAGCACTGCTTCATTAAGTGCCTAAAATGTATGTATAAGTTAGGAGCCCAAGTCAGGGAGACTAAATCTCACCAGGACACCTTCAACCTGTCCCTGATTTTCTTGCTGGACTGCAAAGGGAAGTATTGCACTTTATTAGGACTTCTGTTGCCACTTGAAATATAGATGTACACATGTGAACAAAGCGGATGGCTATCTAATCCTAAATTCCTACTCTTTCTCTTGATGTGACCTTCTGAAAATCAATTGTTTTCTTGTAAAATCAATGGTGACTGAAATGAGGGCACTTTTTTGTTGTTGCTTATACTGAAACCAGCCAGTCAGTGCCACAAACATGACTGCATAAAACATGCTCTTCTAATTACACTTTCCAAAGTGTCTGGATCTTTTAGAAAGACAGAATCAGAAAGTGCCATATGCGCCATCCTCCTGCTATGAATGTGAGGAAAAAGAACGTGAAAAGGAGAAAAAAAAAAAGCTCTGAATGTTGTTATCGCTGTCCTTCTGGGCCTCCTGAGTCCTCCCTGCTTCCTCCTGCCAACAGTACACACTACCTCGTGCTGCTGTCAGCAGTGCACAGACATTGCCTCTGCAGTACGGGAACGTGGCAGAAATGCATGACTTTTCTCTCCTAAAGACTCGTTTCAGTCTAAGTGAGGAGAATGCCTCACAGCCACATGGGTATTGGAAGATTCCTGGTTTCTCCAGACCTCAAGCACTGTAAACAACAGGCTAACCACAAGTAATACCTTGTTGGTCAGTCGTCCAAGAAAACAGTACCTGTGGCCAACCACAAGTTCCAACAAATCTAAAGCTGACATGGCTGGGATATCACTGCGGGTATGACCTGCTAGCATTTTCCAGCAAATTAAACATCTTCACAGAAACATTTCTGACCAACGCTACCTCTGAGCAATATTACACAGAGTCATCAGCAGTCGCGGACACATTTCTTCCAAGTTACTTTCATTAAAGATTCATCCTGTAAATAAATCAAAATAAATTATTTCCACTGCCACTTTATACAGTAATCCACTGGTTTATTTTCTCTGGGGGCGTCCTGGCACCTATGAACAATAAAGACTGAGAAGCCCTCACTGAGCTAACTACTACTTCACTGCACACTGTGGAGCTGAAAAACACATTTACAGGCCTGTAAGTGCATTTACATGCCCAGCAGATGGTATTTGCCATTCTTACTAGGCTCCTTGCTAATATTTCTCCTCGCTTTTTTAGGCACTGAGGTATTTTTAATAGAAAATATTTACCAAATTTAAAAGATGAGAGGATTGTGGCAGAAGGAAATGGGAAGAACTGGAAACTTCCTGTATTGAATGGTAAGAAAGCTCTCTCTCTACCACTTGTAGCTTCAGGGCAAGGGGAGGAAAAGCTCACCTTGTGGCAAGCTGCTTCTGCTGAAGTCCAACAATCCACATCATCTCCACAGGGAGAGAAATTCAGACAAGCAAGGTATTACAGATATGTGCATTTATTGTTGAGCAAAACATAAATTAGGTCAGCTCTCCGGGTTCAGTGTGACACACAGTGAAGCAAAACACATGCATTTCTGATCAAGTCCAATCATCTGCCTCAGTGCTGTAGCTGAATGATGTTGATCTTCCCATGTAAACCTAACCTAGCTTTGCCTTCAGCAAATCTTGAATTTACTGTTTAACTACTTCCCTTAAGTAAACATCCCACTGCTTGCCTGACCCTCCTATTAGGCTTGCCCTGATATCCAGGCTAAATGCATCCTTTTGATTCTAACCCATATTTTCTTCCTAATTGTATCATCTTTGTCCATTAAGCACAATTTTTCCTCATCCTATATTTCAAAGCGCAGAGGCAGACTCTCCTGAATCACTGATTTTTGTTTGTTCACTTTAGACTAAACAAATTAACTATTTTTACTCTCTCTGTGTGGCTTGTACTCTCAAGACACTACAGCATTTCTTTCACCTTTCTTTGAACCCTCACTGTCTAAAATATAACATATGCTGTTAGATAGCTAACATATGTATGAGTTCACCCACAGTTAAACAGGATTGACTGAATTATGGACACTGAACAGCAGAACCATGATCTTGACCAATCTGAGTATTTTTTAAAGTTTATTTATCACCATATGAAGACAATTCTTACTTGCAACTTTGCAGAAATTCCCAGAGCCAGAATAAGCGGTTCCCACACGAAACTTTTTCTCCTTTAAGCTTGATTGTATGATTTTTTTATTTTTCCCAATAATATAACTGAAAACAACATTGCTCAATTTAAAGTAATTTAAATTGTTTGCAAATGTTAAATTATAATTCTGCCTACACAGGAAATTTCACTCTTATTTCCATACAACTGTATTGCCTTATAAACTTCTGACAGGAATTTGTACTTATTTTGAGGTTGGGCAATTAGAGATGTTCTTTTTATCCTCAAGCATTTTAGTTAACTATGAAAGGAAATCAAATGAATTTTAATTCTGGTTAGGCAAAAATGTGACAGTAAAAACTATGACAAATTATTTTCTGTCATGGGAGCAAGTCTTCAAAACTGCACTTGTTTACTGGATTTTAACATAATACTTAATTAACTCCTTTTAGGAGGAAGGAAGGAGTGAACGAGCATGGGCAGGGGAAGAAGTATTTACTGAGGATGACATACTCTGATGAAGCAGCTGGTTTACAAACCTGCCCTGCTTTTGCTCGGTTTTATAGCTGACACAACCAAAGCTGAATGAGGTCAGTAACCTGGCTAAGGTCAAAGTAACTCTTTGTTTTTTTGCCTGCCTTCATTCCTTTCTCCATTGTGTGAGGTGTCTTATAAGAACTTGAAAAATTTAGTACTTTCAAATATAAGTCCAGAAAAAGAGAGAAAGAAGATGGAAAATTGTGACCCAAAAGTGTGGCATGGTGGAGAGAAGTTTTCTTCTGAGATACCCCACTGGTGAGTCTTCTGAGCAGTGTGTAATCAACAGGGAAGTTTCCAAATGCATGGCAACACTACCAACTGGAAAGGGTGCTTACTTTAGATCGGCCATATTAATAAAAACCAGAAATCAAATATAGAAAGCAAAATAACATCTGACTCATCATCTTCACCATCACATAACTTCTCAGCTGATTTTGATGCACCCTACAAGGACAGCAAATATTTAAAGGAAGAGAAAAATAAGGTGTGAAAATGGGGGATTACTCTATGGTTTTTCCAGCAGAATGCTAACAGAGACAGAAAAAAGCAGCAGCCAGACCCAGCCACTGGACTCTGACTCCTACTTACACACAGACTTTTACGTGTCCATCTTCTACACTAATACTGGTTGCAAGTCGTGTTTGGAAGTAACACAAATTTTCCAATGCAGACTTCATCAATAGAATATATTTGGATCATTTCAAATACAGAATGGATCTATCTTGGAAGAAATTCAGCCAAGGACAACAAAATTCAGACAAGGCTCAAAATTCAGATCCCTTTTCTCAGGGTAATGGAAAACAAATTGCTCCATACCACTGATATTCTGTTGCTTTCTCAGCTCAGATAACTGCACACTGAAGATACATAAGAAAAAGCAGCAAGCTGATCAGAAAGCTAGCAGTTTTTCTTTAGTTCTCCAAGCTGAGGTAAACACAAATTAATAAGACAGACAACAGAGGCTTATCTTTTTTAAAGCAAGCACACAAACAATTCGTGTATGCACGATAAAAGAATGTTCCTCAGACAGGAAAAAAACCCCAGATATAATGAAAAAGAAATGGAAATAAAAAGCCTTTTAGTTTTAATTATAAAAAGTGAAGATTACTGACAAAGCGCAGGAATACTTTTTACCTGTGAAAAGACAGCTTCCCTTTCTTTAAAAGTCATCTCTTTCCAAAAGCTGAGCAGGTGCTCCAAATTCTGATGAAATTTCTCATGCCATGAAGACAAAAATGCCTTACCAAGATCATGTGACCAGTGGAAATGTCCATATTGGACTGGACTGGCTCCTCGCACCAGGATGATGTGCTGCTCCGGGCTGAGGGGCTGGGAATGGGCCCATCACTAAATTGTGAAGAAACGCTGTTTATTCGAGAAGAATGCAGGGGCTCCGGGCGATCAGATGCTTTCACTGCCATGCGCTGACGACATAGCTCCTAGAGAGAGAAAGAGGAAGAAACAACCTACGGTTAAAAGTAATTACAGGATGCAGCCTACTAAAGACATATGACTTACAATATGTTTCCAGGGCTGGAAGTGTTTTCCCCCTCACTGCAGTGATTTTTGGGAGGTTGTCTGTTCTGTTAGGCACATCTACAAAGAAATACTCAATGAAACTACTATATGATGACTACCTTAACCTTTCAAAAGTGTAATTATGACTGCATGCACATCTCCTTCTAGATAACCAAAAATAATGTTTTGGAGCTTGACTTCTCTAACAGATAGCCTTTTTTTTCCCCCTAATATCACCAGCATTCTGTGAAGCCACTTTTGAGCTGCTCAACCTCCTGAAGTTAATGGGGTTGCACGGGAGTAATTGAGAGCACTGCTTGGCTCTGGATATGCAAACTCAGCAAGCTCAAGGCAACTGAATTGATGTGCTCCCCAGTATAAGTCCTAGTTGATAGATACCTCATTTCTCTTCATTAAAATAGCAAACTCACAACACTTCCTCCCTGATGTGGGGCAGAGAGGATGAAGAATGGCATTAACAAAGAATAAAAGCAGAAATCTGTCATTGTATTGTTTAAGCAGCTTTGGCAAAGAAAGAAAATTCAAGCTATCACACACGCTAATGCAAGCCATGTTAAAACACAGAAATAGATCACACTGGGAATACACATTTTCTGTTGCTCTCATGCATAGAATTAATGTAAAAATTCAGAATTTTGGTTAGGTAACAGAAAATCCTGCTGGCAAAACCAGCTCCTTACAGAATAAAATTCTGACTCATGGGATAAAGAGATCCACAGTTACACCATCACTGTTATAATGCTTTAGAATCAGTTGTGTGCAGTGAAATCCCAGACACCATAATAAAATTATCATTTTTTTAACATATGTCTATTGTCCATGAGAGATACTTGGCTGCCTGTGGTGCACAGCATGACCGGCTAGTCCGTAGTATGCGGACATATTGCACACACGGTGTAGTTACACATTTGTCTCAGATTACTCAATCTGCACAGACGAGTGCTAAGAGCACCATTTCTTCCCCCAGGCTAACAAAATAATACAGTCTGAAGAATTCATACTGTTGAAATGCCATGCCTTCTCTTTTCTTATTCACTGATAATATAGTTGCAGCTAAAACGTCATCAGTAGGATGATCTGAAAATGTCCATACATCAAGTGCAATACAATCTTTTCAGACAGGAGTTAGAAATATAACTTTAAGACTATGTGTGGGGTTTTTTTTAACTTTGCAAACTTTAGAACACTAAAGAGGGATCCTAACCCATGCAGTAGCAAGTGTTCAAACAAACCTACTGTAACCATTATATTCTCTTCTTGCCACCATATGGCAATGATTAAAGACCTCTGCAAATATTTTCATCTATCAAAGCTTCTGTTTGACTTGCCATTAGAGATACTTATGTGGAATTTTACTATTATTTGGTGTGTAATACATTTTCATATATATATGTATGTATGTGTGTGTGTGTATATATATTTATATCTACAAATTAAGATACACCAAGACAAAATTTGTACCATAATAACCAGGATATATTTTATTGTTTATTACAAAAATACAGTCAACAGAAGTTTGGGAGGCACAGATTTCTCCTGGTATGTTTTGACAGTTGTCAGAAGAACTGTACAAGCTGTCCCAAGTGAAATTGCTACCTGATTCCACCACTGTATTTTGTATACTTATTAATTTCATCCATGCCATGTAAGAATTTTTCAAACTTTTACAAAAAGTAGGAGGCTTTTTTCCACACTTGACTTGAATGTTTTCTGTCACTTGGTAACTTCTTTACTTCATACGGACCTTAACAGGAAAAAAAAATAGGGAAAAAAAAACCCCCAACCCTTCAAAAATACTTTGAAATTCAGACACATATATTAGTGTTAGATAGGTCAGTTAAACTGCCAGTATTAAAACCAAGACCTTTTAATAAAGGAAAAATTTCATTGTATTTCTTTTATTTTTAAATATAAGGACAAAGAAAAAAATCTCACCTTCTCCTTTCCTCTGAAGGATTACACACATCATAAGAAAAGATAACAATAGCCCAAAATGTCTACTACTAACCTTGGAACAAGCTTGTGGCAGTGTAATTTCAAATCCCTGGTTTTAAGGGGAAAGTATAACAGTGCAGAAACTTTTTAGACAGAAAAATAAATCTACAGAAAACCAAAAAGCTGTTCAGATACTTAGATATCAGCCATTCTCAGAGGAAACGGTTCATTTGACTAAGCAAAAGTATAATAAGGAAAGGTATAAAGATATGTAGTCTACCACAAAACTGCTGAAAGGATATATTTTCTGGCTAGCATGCCATATGGTTCAGATACGAATTCATTATATTCTAATAGACATCCTGCTACTTGACTCACCCCAACTCCACTCTAACAATAGCATTTGTATTCAGCAGGATCTTTGTTTTTAAGTTGATCTGTTCCTGCTGCTCATATCCTGCCTCAAGTCATAATCCTCTGCTTTTACAGGTGGTTGATGTGGAAAGGATTATAGACCTCAGCTAACAAAAGAGAAATTGGGATCAAGTGAACTCTAAGAAATTAATATACCATTTTTACATAAATGATATTTACAAAAGAAGCAAAATTATAGCCAACTGGTTCTAGAGTAGATTACCCTCCAATTAAAAAGAATGTTTTGGACAAAATATTTAATATATTACAAAGAAACATTGTTTTAAAACTAAATTTAACATTGTTAATGGTCCTTATGAAATAAGGTAAAGTTGAGAAACACAACAAATATAAGTAAGTTAAGAAAAAAAAGTAACCTGATCTCAAATATTAGCATATTTCTTTCCTGACATACATAGAACAGAATCAATTATTCCCAGAACTACTGTAACTGTCAAATACCTCAAACAAAGCAACAACGTCACTGCACACAGCCATAAAAAACATTAAAGGTAAACAGGAAGGTCAAATCATAGTTGTAACAAAAACACCACTGAATTTCTTGATTGGTGTTTTAAACCTCCAAGACAATGGGGTTTCCTCTGCCTGTAAACAGAGGGTATCTGTCTGAATTTATTTCCGGACTGGTCTAATAGCCCTTGACAGCTCTTCCTTCCCCCACCGCCAGCCAGCCCAGCGCAGGCTGAGAAACCTGCTCCATCTCTACGTGTACATCAGCAACCTCAGGACACCTGTACCTTCTCCTTTCTCAAAGCCACGTCTTTGTTAGCTCCACCATTTCAACTCCTGGTTGGGTTTTTAGCCTAGCACCACAAGGATAACACAGTTAACACCACCATGTACAAAAGCTTTCATGTGTGGGGTGTTTCGGGGAGCCAAAAAGGCTCCTCTGGGACATAAGGACTGGGGAGGTCCAGCTCACAGCTAGGAAATGTCAAAATATGGGATTTGGGTTTGCTTCATTCCTAAGATAATCAGCAATATCCCCTTCCCATGGAAGGTATTGGGAATAGCGGCACCTCAATGTGTGGGGTGTTTCACACCAGGTGCTCTCAGGGAAACATCATGCCTGGGCACTTAAAGAGGCGTCATCACTCCACAAGCACACAAAGCCCTAGGTGATTAAAACGCTCACTAATGTGGTATCTGCTACCTGCACACTTGTCTGCACACTTCTCTGCACACTTAGAAAAATAGGGATGTTCTTCCCCACTCTCCAAAATGTTTACCCTCATCAGCATTTAGCAAATCAGCCATCTACCAAATCACAATTAGAATTTAAACTTGACAAAAATGTCAAAGCTACAGACTGTGAGAATGACACAAGCTGTATTTCTGCATCGTCTCAGCATGCACACCATTAAAAGTATTTTCTAAGAATGAGTTCAATTTACTGCTGCACTTCTATATTTAGCTGAGTGGCTGAGGCTATTTCTGCCATACTGTGACTCAGTAATGTCTAGCCGTTGTTTGTGTATAGTTTGAGTGCCATTCTTCATTTAAAAACATCATTTACACCTAAAAAAGCAATCATAATGCATATAGTGAAATATGAAGAAATGATCCTCCTGACCCTTCAGGCTATGATCTAATGGATGGGTTGGACGTAAACATTTATTTAAAAGGTAATTTGAAGTTTATGACATTATTTCCCATCACATGTGAATTGCTATCACACTGAGGCACTTACTCTGTTTTTTATTTCCCAGCATTTATTATCAAACTTATGTGGTGGTCACATGCAGTATATAATGGAAAAGTAATATCGCTGTGTGACAAAAACTGCCATAACCAAGATAAATATTCTGTAAATAATGTCCAGTTAAATGAGTTCAAAGTACAGAGCAATGATCATCTATAGAGAGCTTTTTATTTGAAACATAACTGATAACCTTAAACAAACCATAAACAATATTCTCAGAAAACCTCTGGACACCTTCCAATGAGGTTTTAAAGCATTCCTAACACTTGGTTGTCCTCACAGAGACAGGAAAAAGCACAAGGCAACAAATATTTCCTCAGGTACCACAAATGGATTTTCAAATCCATGCAGTCCACTTCTGAATGAACCATACTGTGCTATAAATGTAATTTATCCACATTTAAAGAAGGGCATTAAGAGACATGGACAACAACCCACATGGATGGAAAACCAGTTTTGCCACATTTTGTTAGGTGGGTCTCACAATTTGAAGAGATGAGTAAGAAAACAAAGGAGGCATCAAGTCTGTTCAGAAACAAGGCCCACAGATGTCTGTTCAGGTCTGGTCTAGAGATGCAACCTGACTGCCACCACCAAAGTGTTATGCCACCTCTTAGGGATGACCCCAGCCATTGACAGCAGCAGCATTTCCTGCTGTCATTCTGTGATCTGCATCACAGAAGGGCAAGAGGGCAAATAATAATTTGCAGAATCTTTTATCTTCCATTAAGTTCAACTCATATACTAGATATCTGGAAAAATCTCTTATGACCACATAGTTTACTAAAATATTTGGGTTTTGAGAGATATCTATGTATACACCCTGGTAAGGACTGAGAGTATAGGCAAGCATATAACTAAAATCAGCTGGAACTAAGGTCTGAATGGTCAATACTGAATCCTTTCCCATAACCGCAAAACTTGTACTCAAAAACCTCAAGGCAGCATGTTACAGGCAGGAGACCTGACCTGAGGATCCTGTTTAAGAGATGGCCAACTTGCACCTTGGCTTTCCACTCCCTACTCTTAAAGATGAGCCACTCCACCACAAGCTGCCTCCAGTGAGGATGTTGCTGCTTATTAAAATATACCTACTGAATGCAAATACACTATGCAACATCTTCCAGGTAGTCCAAGTCCAGCCACTGATCGCAGCACATGAATCGTTCTCATTTAGCTGGTACAAGGTGCACTGTAAATGAAGTTGTTCAATCCAAAGTAGATTTAATCTAAAATACTGCTCTTCTTCCCCAGCCACACTGACCTCAGAGCTGCTTAACAAGAGCCCCAGGATCTGAGGGGAATTACAACTTTACAGATTATTTAGAAAAATATAGATAATTTAATTTGTATACATTAATGAAAATAATATAATTTTTTGTAACAGAACACCAAATTTACATAATTCCAAAAATACAGTTCAGGAATAGGCCTAACACTTCCATGTTTTAAAAATCTTTTGCTTAACAAATTTAAATGGAAATACCCTGAGCTAGGCCAGAAACAAGTGTGACACCATAATTTCCAGAATTAACAAAATATAAGAGAGAATAAGCCCCTCCATGGTACAATTATTAATAAAATGCAGAGACATTAGACAAAGAAATTACTGTCTATTAAAAATGATAGCTGAGTGTACGTCAACCCCTTGCAACCTGACCTGCCTAACGTTCTGTCAGAGACAAATCTGCTTAAGCAGGCATGATCACAATAGCAATGTGTTTCTTTCCCATGTGAAACAAAAATGCTTTGTAGAAATTTTAAATTAAAAAATGCTGACTATTAATTCTAAAGGACTGAATGCTATACTTTATAACAAAATATATAATGAAACCTAACGTAATATATCTGTAAACTTTTATATGCTGTGTACGGAAGAACAACATACTTAAAAATGGTTTTCTTCTCAGCTTTAATAAGTTGAATTAAATAGTAGCCTCACTTTCCTTTAAATTAAAGAGGCATTATTGACAGGATGAGCTGAGGTCTGCACGTACAGCAGAGATTCAACTGTTCTGCTGCGGAGGCAGTCATAACACAGTGAGATTCAAAAAATGAAAAATAAGGGAAGCTCATTTTTTTAAACAAATGAATCTAGGACTACAAACATCATTATTCTCTAACTAAATTTACTTAGTGTTACTACAGGGTGAAGCTAAAGTCATTTGGCTGCCTTTGTTTTGCTTTTGCATACTTAATATGCTTGCAGGTGTTATAAATTTAACTTTAACTTATTTACTGTTTTTGTGGCTTTGGGGATAATTACAGCTTTATTACCATTTTTTTTTTTTTGAGTTATTGTAACATACTTTCAAGCTTTAGTTTCATTTTAACATACTTTTGTCTAGGAGTAAAAGAGCTGTTTATATATGTGAAATATTTGAACATATATTTTCTGTCCTTGCCAGAAAAGGCAACTACGGAGATCAGTGTCCCTTCAGGAAAGGAACAAACGGAGATATTGCAAAAATGTTTGAGAGTGATCTATTGAGAGACAATGCATCAAAACTATCATTACATAACCAAACTCTGTATAGCTCTTATTTATCAAGACTTGGATGTAATAGATCTTGGCAGAAAAAAAATGCAGAAAGTAAAAAGTTATTTATTTGATTGTTAATACAGCCTTAGTCCATCTAGTTCAGTTTACTACCTGCCCTCTCGTACTGCACCACACTGCATATCTGGATATAACTCTTGAGTCTTGGCGTATGGATTTTGCTTTGTTAGGTTTTTAAATGTCAAAAAGGGCAGGGCTGCTGTTTCTCTTTGAGAGTATTGCAGTCAAACACAGGCTTGAGATTCATTTTCCTAACAAAACCACAATTTTAATTACGGTCTGCGAAATAAAAAATTTCAATTATTTTAGCATTGTGTTTCCTGGTGGTGAGTCATGCAATTACGATTCCCCTTTCTTCATGTACACAGAGAGAGTAGAGGCCACAAAGGAGGGGAAAGGCACAGAAAACATTGCTATCTTTATATGCAAAATTACTTTTCCTTTATTTGTATTTATTTGCTTTAGTCCCTCTTTCTAAATTCAAACATTTGCACAGTCTTATCCTACCATATCAAACAAAAAGCCATCATGGTCTTGTATACATCTCCAGAAGTCTAGCAGATGAAGAAATTTCTGGCTTGTACAGAACCAAAGATGCTGTCTGTGCAATACAGCTTAAGGAAATATTTTTACTTTAATTCTTTCAGTAACCTCTCCTCAGTGAGCCAGACATCTAAGTAGTCCACAAGCTCCTAAAGGAGGGAAAGGTCTTTTATGTGGCTCCCGTCACACATAAGACGAAAGTCACAAGAAAGATGTGACTGCATAGGTCTAATGATACTTCCCTGAAAAAACAGTAGTGTGTTTTTTCTGCTATCCATGCCAGGAAAGCACAGGCCTCTTTCAGGATAATACTGCTTTCCAAAGAGTCTACGAAATCTGAAGACTATGTTTAGGTTACACTACTGGGAACTTTTTTTCTATACAAAAATACAGCAGACCACTCCAGCTGGGATTGTGAGAGTGCAACAGTTTACATCTTTCATTTCTAAAAATTGGAGGACTTTTATGAAACAGACACCTGATTTCACATGACTGCAGTACACTGGACTTCACAACAGAAGATATATGAAGGAAGTTTATGTTTTTTACAAACTGATTTGAACTAGTATTTTCCCTGCATAATGGCATCATGGTCATAATGACATCATGGTGGTTTCTCTCAGAATTTAAAGACACTACCTGTATGCCTCCAAGGAAACCAAGGACTATTTCTAATAGGAAGCATCTGCAAACCTTAGGCCTAAAGTCACCTGAGATCTACTGGTGTAAAAGCGCCCAAGTTTTTCTCAGGGCGTCCCTGGCAGCGTCTGAGCACTCATGGTCTTGCAGTTCAGACAACAGTAAATCTGGAAGCAGCTGCATATGAGATTGATCTCTTTCCCCCTCCCCCCCCAGAATAAAAAAGGAGTATTTTTTGGTGTGGTTTCAACCAATGCTGGCCTCTAAATTGCATTTCCCACATTTCAGCTGTGGTTGCATGTAACGCTTTACAAGTATATGCCAAGTATAAAGCTGGGAAAGGAAAGATTTCTTAAGGAGAAACTAAACAGAGAAAAATAATGCATAAAACAAACGATCTTTTCCATATTTTCTTTATCTTAACTAACTCAAATACATGCTCATGAGGGCGCAGCTGCTTCTTAATATGAATTTGCACAGTAAATTCACTTCTAGCACAGCAAGAGCCGTACAGCACAGTACGGGTAACAAATAAACCATAGTAACGATAGAATTAACCTGAAAGGCCACACAGAACCATGTGCAAATTCATCATGTACTTTGACTTAGTCTAACCCACCCAAAGCCCAACCAGCTTCCAGCAGATGCCAGCGCCCTAAAAGATAACTGCCACAAATGTTTCCTTTTTCATTCCCAGCATTTATAGTTGCCTGGGGCCCAAAGCAGGCAAAAAGCACAGTCCCAAGCCAGCTGTAGTTTCTCAGCTACATTACATTATACATTATGATACATTAAGGCTGTGTAGTCCGCTCTTTTATTGCTGTGAAAGACTAAAAATGGGAGATCAGTTCTGCTAGAAATAAGAATTCCCAGCTGCCAGTAGGACTTAGCATGCACTTCCAGCCTGGAAAGAAACAAACACATAGCCACAAGTTTATGTCTAAAAATGTTTTACTCCATTTCAAAGACTATTATTGCTTCTCCTTAAGCCTGTGTAACTGCATTCACGGTAATGGACGTACTAAAACCAGTCAGAGAAATACAAAAAGTAATCCCAAAAACTTTAAAAACCTCAAACACTTTATTTTTTTTTCTTTTCATTACAGGTAGCTATCCACACAAGAGGCGATGCTGGGGTGGGGAAATATTTATCAAGGATGGCCATTAGCGACAAATCTTTCTTCATAACATCACCTATCATGACTGTTGAAATTGCCAGTCATTACCCTCTCCTGATTTGAAAACTAAGTCATCGCTTTCCACCCATTCCCCGCAGAAAATAAAAATGAGATCACCCTTTAACTCTGCTAGGAAGAACAAATGCAAATTTTGTGAACAAGGAAACAGTGTTAAAAAAAAGGATCTATAAAGCACAAAGTTCCTAGCAGATCAGAGCATGTAATTATGAGCTAAATCTCTGCTAATACAGAGAAACTCTGCTGAACCACAGGAAAAAACAGCATGTATGAGTTCCATTCTGCCTCTGAGAACAAATATTCTTCCTATCATATAGCACAAAACCCTCAAGGATTAAAAATGTTGGTCAATATTTCTACACATTCACTTTATTAATGTTACAAGAGACACTGGAAAAAACTAAGAGGGGTTTTATACCCAATCAGTACTGATGGTCAGAGAATTCATATTTTGAAGAAAACAGCAACAGCAAAAAGCGCACATTACAAAAATGCACTGCCCCTGCGTACAACCATGCTCTAAAGTGGATCACAGTCATACCCTGGCACTGCCCACCCCAAGGAGAGCTGCAGACCTCCTCACCACTCCAGACTATCCCATGGCACTGTTTCACATAAATACCCTGCAGCAAGGAGTTAATGTCTGTTTCCTTTTAAAGAAAAGAACTTCCTTGGCCATTACTGAAGCTCCTGGGTCTCCCTTTGCCGACTTATGGAAGCACAGGAGTTGTTACTCCACCTTGGACCTCTCAACCAGGCACCAGTTTGCCTGGAAGAAGCACCATGGGAACAGTGCAGAAGAACACATACAAGGTAGACACATTCCTAAAACTCTCACATCCTAATTTTGGATTATTTTAAGACCTGGGGCTTGAAATTATAGACACCTTCTAAAACATCATCAGCTATTTTCTTACCTAGAATATTTTTTCCTCATGTGCCTGCTAACAACTTGTGCATCAACAACCTTCTGCAGAAATAGCGTTGCACGTTACAGTTGCATTATGCAGATAGCTTGTCCTCTGTTAGCCTTTAATGTATTTAATATAACTGAACATTTTTGCCCTTGCACTAGGCAGAAGACAGAATAAAAGTTTAATTCTTCCTCCAGTTCCTCATTTTATATACATTTATTTTATTTTCTACACTGCAACTTGTTACCGTTTTAGAAGAAATAATTTGTCCTCTCAATCTCTCTTCATACGAGTCCTCCGTGCCCTTAATCATTCTCGTCACCTTTTCCTCAGTCCCTTCATTTCTGCAGTGTTCCTTCAGCAACGGAGTGACCAGCACTCACAGAAGCCTCAAGCATTGATTTATACTTAATTAACTTCTAAAGCCCTCAAACAAGCAAGCACAATTACTAGTCAACAATGCCTGGAGAGCCATTGGGTTGACCAAGACCTTCAAAAAGGAGCTGAAATTTGGAACAGCTTGCTAGGCAAGCCTTCTGTATTTTTTAACTTCACACTCAAGAGGTTTCCAGTGAGGTTAATTAGGAATTGCAGCTCTTTATTTCACTCTTGTGGGTGACAGCCTACGGAGTTTACATGCTCATGTCCCCATTTTACTGTACTATTATTTCCCCGGAGTATAGAAGGAGATGCTGTATGACATAATCTCACTATATAACATGACTTTACATTTGTAGATTGTTCTTGTTCTCAAAACTACATTCAGCTCCACCATATTTCTCCTCTTATCTTACATGGATAGCCAGCCACTGGTATCCTTTGTTGCAACAAAACCTCTTCCAGCAAATCACACCATTTCACTCCACAGAAGGCATTTTTCTTTCCCAGGAAGCCAGAATGAACTCCAGGAGAGAAGCTGGAAAAAGGTAAAATCCAAGTTTCTTTTCCCCGCGCTGTCAGAAAAGTAGCAGTATACCGAATCTTTCCTTTTCATCTTTCCCTCTTTCTTCTATTAATAGTGGGAAAGATCGATAACTCTCTGACATGTGAATGCCCTTCTTGATACATTTTTGAAGATTAGGGAGATGTTCAGACCAGCAATACTAGTAAATGGGTAGGGTTGGTTCTACTGCAGCCCACTGCAAACCATGTATATCTGCTGCTGTCAGACAACGTGACCAAGGAAAAGCCTTCCCACCTGAATGAAATGCATACATCTCCAAGTTAGGTAACATTTGATGAAGGGAAAGGAAATGAACATGGTTCTGCAAAGCAGCAGCTGTCCTATGCAGAAGGAAAAAGCAGGAACCATCAAGAAGCCTGCACCTATGATAGGAAAACTGAAAAATAAAAACTGCACAAAAAAATTAATAGGATTGTAGCAGTCTGAAATACTAAAAAAGTAACAAACTATTTCCCTGGTCAAAATCTGCGCTTGTTCAGAATGCAGTTATCCCAAGAAAACATCAATAGACTATCATTCATCTTCGGCAAAAAGTCTAGAAAACTGGTCAGCAAAGCTTAGAGAAAACCTCATGCATTTTCTCCTTTGGATAAGCCACCTACACTAAAATTTGTTTTCTCCAATCCAAAAGCTATTCTCTCCCACCCCCTCCAAATTAATTTTGGTTCTTTGAAGGATTTAATTTCTAGAAGCACCTTTTACAGTCATGGTTTTGTTGTTTGGAAAGAATGCAAGTGACAAAAACTGGATCTACGCACTGAAAGCTGGGAACTTGAACTAGAATACAAAGAGCTGCAGGAATGCCCCAGCTCACTTACGCTGCAGTGACATACACTAGCGCCATAAGACCTTAGAACCTATAATAGGAAAAATCACAGTACAAAGAAGTCAGGTGCATTGTCTCAGTCCTTTACCATACCTTGCTGGTGTGCATTTAATCACTCAAATTTTCTTTTACAGGTTTTTAAACTGCTAGAAGGCACTTAGATCTCTGTTGCACGTGAACATATAGAAAGAAAAATATTTGGGATAGGAGGTCCTCATCCCTGAAACTGTAGCCTTGTCCCTCTTGAAAGGAATGAAATGAGGACTCTTGTCCAGTCAACACAAATCACATCCTCAACATTCAATTCTGTACTCTGTACATAGGCCACCCATGGGTCCCCCTGCCCTCACATGTCACACATACCCCCAAGAATGCCTGAGACGCATGTCTTGCCTGTGCCTTTGAGAATACTGGAGTAGTTGAGCAGCCTGACCCCAGGAGAGCTCCAGTCTGCTCTGCCCAAACTTCTCCTCTTCTAGTTTATACAGCAATAAAATACGCAGAAGTATCACAGTCCATTTAGGACATTCCACTTTGTGACATTCTTGTAAGAGCTGCACAACTGGGCTATAGGCAGGTTTGAAACCTACCTTTTTTTCATCTGTCCCACAAAACTGAAAAGTCTATACGGATTTACCAGGGTTAAAACCCTAGGCGGCTGCAGTAAGCTTCAACTCCTTCCCTAAGGCTGAATACAAACACAAAGTGTAAGAAGGGCAAAGATCCCTGAAGCTGAGATCTCACAGGCTTTGGGCAGGACATGGACCTCTCTGCCAGCATGCTGCCAAGCACAGCATGTCTTCCAGCATGTGTGGAGAAAGAGAAACGAAGCGACACTGCATCCGCATTCCTCTTCCCTTTCACTGCCTGCCATATGAGACTGGCATGCAGGATGAACAGATGTACCCAGAAGAAAGCAGTAGGAAGAATGCTTTTTATGTACCTTACAGACTTCAGAGAATAAACTGCAACCTGTTTCTGCTCGCAGGCAACATGGTCCCACAAGAACTGACAAACATCACCTACAACAGCTCTTTATGTACACAAAATTAACTCCTACTTTCTTCCAGAGAACATGACCCTGGTACAAGATTTGTTCTGCAAATAAAAAAGACTTCCCAGTTAAAAACTTTAAAAAATATAGTTTGTTCTTCTACTACAGCACTTTGAAGGAATATGAAGGGCTCAGCAAGCCAGACCACAGTGCTAGCTGCTGAGTGTTCAGAGAATATACAATAAAAGAATCTGAAACATGATAACAGAGCTGCTCCAATAGAAAAAGGAAAATCCTAAAACACAAGAAAGGGCAGAAGTGTGTGGGAAAGACAGGCCTGATCATCCTCTACGTTACATCAGAAAAAAAAAATGCCACTGAAGACACTATAGTTATTCCAGAAAGAAACCAGGACACTTGAGATGATGTACGGCATGGGACTGCAAATCAAATACTCTCCAGCCCATTAGGCAAGGCTGCTGTTATCTTTGGCTTCTTTATAACGTACAGGCACTGGGATATAATCAATTTATCAGAGGAAGACAATCCATTGTACTTATCGAGAACCAGCCCACATTCAGCTGGCAAACAGCCCATGGCACAACAGAGATGGGTGGAAGGGACTTTGAAGCATAAGTGGGATGTTCAGGACTGGGATTCTTGGGAGCGGGAGCCCCCACCTCAAAGGTCCAGGATGCGGAGTAAGGGCAGATAAAGCAACAGTAATTCTCACTCTCTAAAACTGGGTGGGCACAGCCAAATTACTAAGCACACTGACCAGTTAATGAATATATGTCTTTTTCTTGGCCTGTGCTAACTGTGCTGAGCAACTGTTTGGGAGAAAGTTGGCCTGAAATGGTGCCAGGGCCATTCAAACAATTTACTGGTTTAGTTTACCAGGCAAGATGCAGCCTGCGAGTCCAGGGCACCTCCAGCACATTTTCTTAGAAATTACTGTTTGGGTAAGGTCTCTGGATTTCCCAGTAATTAAAAATGAGTCACTAAATTTCCCCTCCTACTATTTTTTTCTTAGATTTTCTTACACCCTAAACACACAGAAATTATACTGCAAGATGCTTGGAGCATGTTTGCCTTTGTTCCACAAAACACTAAGCTCAAATACTGTACTCTTCAGACAGCGAAAAATAAATGAAGTCAGTTAATAGGAGAGGGCCAACATCACTTTCCCTCTGCCACTTTCCACTAATCCTACACAGATAAACAGCCAAATACTTGGAAATGATAGTTTATATTTCTGACACCTAATTCCACACAGCACCTTCTCATCCAAGCATTCCAGGAGTTGCACGTATATTCATTTTCCTTCCATACCTGCAAAAAAACTTCTCTCTCCATCTATCCACTCTAGTATAAAGACTGTTTTACTCAAAAGTGTTGCTGCACTGCCACTGCTGCAGCAGCCTAGGACCTGGGTTGTAAAGGTAAAACCTTCTCAGGGCAGGGCCAGACCCTTTCTCCAACACTGATTAATTTACAAAAGTTATTTTCTTGAACTTAAAACAAGACTTGCTTAGAGGACAGCCATTCATAACGAGCCCAATAACCTCTCTCACACAGCCAGTAGAGTTACCCAGGGCTGCCCCACTGCTGGGGCCATGGGTGCTGCAGCAATGGGCATAGCAGGGGAAGAGGCAATGGGAGAGCACTGTTCCTCACAGACAGGCACGACAAGCTCAAACACAGATTTCCTGAAGTGCCCCACTGAAATCTGTGCCATTCAGCTTCAGCTCTTCAGGTGGGCATTCCTCATTAAGCAGTATTTTGAAGCTGACTTTAAATGTTAGGGGTACCATAGCAAATATACCTCTATTTACCTATCTATTTATCTATTTACACCACAATCATCAAACAGGCATGTTTGATGGATTTCTGCAGGTTTACAAATTCATACACTATTCTGAAATCCTATTTTGAACATTACTACGATTTAATTCAATTTTATGGCTACCACAGGAAGCAAGGTTAGGGAATTACATAGTCCAATGCACCACAGGAATTCTGGATTAGTTCTGAACACTAATCAGGTTTAAAAAAAAAAAATAAAAAATCAAACCAACAAACAAAAGACCCAACCCAACCAATAAACAAAAAATGAAATAAACCCAAACCAATATTATTAAAAGTTAAATTTGTATTTGTAAACATTCTGGTTTGCCTCATTCTGCTTTGGCCATCCACTGACTTCACAGAAGTGTTTTAAGCATACTATAAATTCTCATCACCTTAAAACGCTCCCCACTTCTTTTTCCTTTCCCACCATTGCTATGCATGACTATTGCACAGTATATTTTGTACACTGTCAAAACTGTCTCACCTTGAAGTGGTTTATGTAACAACATTACATACAATGTATTTGCAGGTTCCTGAGAATTTATTTTAAGATGAAATCCTAATTAAAGATAGAGAAAATTGTTCTTATAATACACAAAAAGCAGACTTAAAGGGATGAGAACAACTCTTCTGATACACAGACCTCTCCGTGTATGCTTTATTAGAAACAATTACAGTTTGTCCTATTGCTTTACATAGTCACCCAAGATTACTTTTTTTTTCTCTTTTAATAAGGACACAGGAAAAGAAAAGATTAAAAATGCATTGTCCTTTGTTTTCCCAGAAGAAAACACAAGCAAGCCCTCCTAGCATTCTGCCTTAAGGCAAAATTTTCATCTATCCAAAATCCTTAATAATTCTATTCCTTATGAAATGTTTACTAAATACTCATGTACTGAATACACCTTGTCCTCAGTGATATCTTTTTTGCTGAAGTGTAGGAGGGTCCTTGAAAATGAAGTTTTGCATACATAAGAGGTAATACTTTATGGTACTGATTATCTCCAGTTTACCAGGATTTTTGGTCCAAATTTTGATATCAATTGGAAAATTACTGAAAACTTGACAAACAACAGCAAAATTTTCCTTTTTTCATTTTTCCATTTCACTTACTTCACAAAAACCAATTTTCTAAGGAGCTGATATACAGTATTACTATAACATTAAGGTCTAACACTATAATAACAAATTTGCTTGCGAAAGTTAGCCTACAATGTAAAAGCCATATTAGAGGTAGTGAGTTATCTGTATTTAAACACACAAAACAGGCATGATAATTAAGTAGAGAGTATGTTTCCAATGGATTCTTCCAGTTGGAGCCTTTTAAAATATTTGCGGCAAAATATTTATTGTAAGTGTGGTAAATACTGTGCTCTTAACATCTCTAATGAAAAATACCAGCAGGATCAAGTCTACAAAAGCATAGAGAAGTTCTTGGTGGCTCTGAATCCAGAAGAATCATGTAATTAATAAGACTGTATCTGACAAAGGAATATATAATTTATATATTATGTAATACATGTGATAATGTAGAATTTAACATATATTTTACAATTATATGCCTGCCAAACCAGGTTATTTGAACAAATTTTTAAAGCAGCTGATGATTCCATCCAGCTGTACTGACAGCACATGGCTCATGTAACCTGGAATACTTCAGGCAGTTTAAGAACAAACTTCACTGTAGACTGTTTGGTCGTTGCCCCTTACTTTTTAAAGGAAGCTTTTTTTGCAGAGATGAAGGAAAATTAAAAAGAACATTATTGGCCTAAAATATTAAAAGGCAGGTTTTCTGAAGCCAGTTTCAGTGCATTTTAACTTTTGCCTTTAAATTCCATTATGGGCAACATTTTGCTGAGCATTATCAGTGATGCAGAAGACCATGCTCATACAAAAGTTCTGCAGCTCAAAGTATAAAATATGCTGATGATTTAACACCTTGCACAACCTAGCATTCCCTACATAAGGGTCAAATGCCAGGGTTCAGTTGGACTCACAAATACATCACTCTGAATCAAATAGAGCATCCCTAAATAGTAGCAGTCACTAACATACACTCATTACATTAATAAATTGCTCACTAATGGGAGCAGTGACAAGTACGATGTGCACTTAGTGGCTCTGTTTGCAGACCACCCCCTGATGTCTGAATGCCCGCTTCAATCTGGGTTATGTTCTAAAGGCTTCAAAGTGCATGAAGAAATCTGCTCAGTGTTGTGAAATAAATCAAAGAGTGGCTGCTGAAAATTCCTAGAACGCTTCTGCCCTAATCTCCTGGACCAGAGAGTGGGCTTGCAGAATGCTAAACTTGCTTTTCAAAGAAGATCAAAGCAATATGAGCAACAATTAAAAACATGGGCGCAGGTGCACGCATGCGCAGGGGCAATGCGGAGGCAGCAAGAACCTCTTTTTAGTCATCCCTGAGTGCTCACACTGACTTATCTAATCATTACACGTGTGATTTGAAAGGACGGGAGACATGTTTGTAAGGTACAGGAAAATTGTCTGCCTTGATGTATAAAATGTGTTTTATGCACATACAATATTTTATGAGATACACTGTTTCCATGAATTTTGAAAAGCTCCTTAGCTACTTATTAAACCATCCTATAATTTTGTTCTTTAGTGATTCAAGATCAATGAAGTTGCAATTGTGCATCTGCCCTTAGTAGTACTGAGTCTTTCCATAGAGTTTGGTCTCCCAGAGCTCACTTTAACACACTGAAGGCCCGCTGCCTGCCTTACCAAGCACCTGAAGAGCCAGGTACCTCTTCAAGCAGTACTGGGACATTTGACAGCTCATCAAGGGCACTGCAGAGATTTTTATTTGCCTGCTTGCAAGTTTTAAATGGTATTGACTGTCCTGCCTAAGACTGGTCACTTCACACACTTACACAAGAAATACTCATGTGAGTAGGTAGGCATGCTCACACAAGAACTGATCATACTAGCGGGTGAGCGCCCAAGGGAGAGTGACATTGCATGGCAGGCGCTACACCTCAGGTGCAGGAGAGACTTAGCAGCCAACCTGCTATTTCCCTGACTATGTGGTGTGTGTTTTCCTCTTCTCAAGCTGGCATTTCACTGCACAGACAAGAAGGGGGGGAAAGGGGAAGATGGGGAGGAAAAGAAGGAAAAAAAACAACCAAAAAAGAAAAGCGTCTGTGGGAAAAAACTCTTCAAAGTTCACAGGGTGACCAAGGAAAAAGTGAAACCCTGACTGAACTCTCTTGGCTGAACTGGGTTAGGATGAAACATGCTTCTGCTAAACAATGAAAATTTAGGTCAGTCTTGTTTATGCGAAGATACAAACCACTAACATTTTGAGAAGCATGTGAATCAAAGTAATATTTCAACGTTCCCTCTGAATCACATTGGGCCACCAGGCCCTTTCATACCCACCAATTTCTCCCCCTTCAAATAAGAAAATAAAAAAGTCTGAATTGTCACTTAAGCTGTAAGCAGCAACATATTTGAGTACCGCGCTTTAAAGTCTAGTGGCAGCAGCTGCTGAAATATTTCGTATTTTTAAAATACACTGAGTTAACCGAGTACATACTTGGGAAACATTTAGCAGAAGGGAACAAAGTAGGTACGATTTTGAAAGCTATCTGCTTTTTTCTTCTCCCGCATTAATACGGGTTACATTATTCCCCTATGAGTACCAGAGAAGATGAGGAAAAAGATAATTGATGCTTTTCTGAGACCTAATTGATGTTATCCAAAACATGCATCATACCAGATATCCATTACATTTAACACAGCTCAACATAAGGCGATTTTGACGATGCGAATAGGGCTCAATCCTATTTCTCTTCAAATCCACATGAATAGTTTATTATACACAGAATGAGGCTCAGTGATTCATTTTGATAAAATGCTACTTAGCAGCATCAAAACTGCCTGAGTATTTTGTCTGCCTATACTGGGGCCTCCTACTGCTGCCATTGAAACAAATGGCAAAATTCCCATTTATTTCCATGGGAGGAGAGCCAAGCCCTTAGAAACCTTTGTAGTTAAGGAAAAACATTTTTCCTCCCACTCATGACTACAGTTACCCTGAAAAACCAATGGAAATGGTCAAAAAGTCAGGTGGTTAGGACTGGGCCCAAAGGTCAGGAACAAAGAATATTAATACAGTCTCGCTATTGAAAAACTGAGCAGCATCCTCAAAGCATTGTTGTTGTTTTAAACAGAAAATGCCACTCTCGGCTCTAACCAAGAAGATTTTAAAATATATATAAACCTGGGAAGAAGAGATGAAGCACACATTTCATTTAGTGTCTGGATTACGGATTCTTATTAAACAAACCAGAGCTCATTATAAAATCAATATCAACCACTATACTCCCAGGAGAAATGGCAAAAAAGGTCACTCTAAGAAATTCAAACAATTTTCCTGCTGGAAGGGCATGATTTTCATTACAGATACTATTAATTAGTCCTGTCAGTAGGAAGATTGTCCTGTTAATTATCACAAATTCAGTTTCAAGTGTGATTTTGGACCCTGGAGGGCTTTTTTTAAAAAAAATTAAGAATTCTTGTATTCACATTTAACAGAAGAAAAAGACTACCTGTCCCTTCTGTGGTTTAAATAAGCCAACAGCAAGTTCCATATTGAAATCGAACAAAAATATTTATGGCCACAGCCTCTTTGGCCAACAAAACTGATCTGACAAACTGCTGGTTTGCTCACACTTTATCCTGCAGGACACTCCTTTTTTTGTTTTTTTCCCACTGGAAATGCTCTCTCCTTCTTGCTTTGTAAGTCAGTGAATTTAAAGATGGGAAGTAATTTAAAGATTTGGGTTTTTTTTTTAAAGTAAACATTCCATTTAAACTGAAAACCAAAGCTATTCATGAAGATACTAATCATCACAGAAACATTCAGGTTCATCATTCTGTACTAAAATCTCCTTCAACTCAGCCTGTGGAGATGTACTTAATACATCACCTCTTTAACAGGCAAGAGGTACAGGCAGACCCAAACTTTGTGAGAAAATATGTGTTTATTCCCATATGACTCCCAGCTGCCAATTTGAATCTACCTCAGCTCCAGAATACAGTAAGGCCACAATGCCTGATCCTAAGCAGACCAAGAAAGTAAAATAAAGCTTGACAGTAGAGTGCCATTAGCGGGACCCTACGAGTGCACACCACACACAGATACTACAGCAACAATGTTTACACATTCTTGAATTCTTTTTCGTGGTCACACTCCAAGTGTTTTGGGATAGCAGACCAGGGTTCTGTGGTTTATGACCATAACATGTGCATTACCACACCAGCAATACACCAAGAAATAAGAGCCATGATCTAAAACAAACTTTGAGAAGATGCAGAGTGCCTCTCCACCCAATACTTTTGAAACTGAAAGAGAAAGCCTGAGGTTTCTGATTTATTTCAGGAAATCTGAGAGCAGGGCTCCCATATTACTGGGTACACATCTGCTACCATTGTTCTCCCAGAAACAGTCCTGGTTTACCTCCCCATCTATCAGCATTAGATTTCATTTATCTGAATAATGGCAGAAGGTGGCAACAGATCGGGTCAAAGGCTCTTTTCATATCAGACCCTGAAGAAGTCAATTACTCAAAAAGAGAGACATCTTCAGATAACCGTGCAATCCATCCCTCATAAATGTTAAAGATTTTTTGTTATTAATAGTGGCAGGGGTGACAGATTATGGATATTAATGTTATTTTTTCAGAGAATTCCAACAGCAAGGGCTTTTTTTTTTTTTATGCTTCTAATTAGGCACGAATTTACAGCAACTCCCAAAATAGCCAAGATTAATACCCAGCAGTAAAAAGCTGCTACAGTGAATCCACGGGAATATGACTGGAGAGGGGTGGGGGAAGCAGTATAGGGAACAAACCCGATCCCTCGGCTCCCAGTGGAGAAGGGTACCCTCGGGCTCCGCCGGGCGCCCCGGGGACACAGGGCCGGAGAAGAAGGAGGAAGAGAAGGAGAAGGAGGAAGAGAAGAGCTCAGTCCTTACCTGGTAAGCAGCGGTAGCATCGGAGCCGGCGTCGCCTCCAAGGGCCGAGAGCTTCTCCTTCAGCCGGCGGTGGGCGCGGTGCCGGAGGCAGTAGGCGACCCCCGAGGCCGCTAGGACCCCGGCGATGCAAGCAAGGGAGAGGAGGGTGAGGAGAAGGAATTTGGCGGACTCTGCCTCTTCCCTGCGCTGCGGGAGCGGCGGGACGTTGCTTTTCTGCAGAGGAGGAGAGAGAAGCAGCTCCTGAGTTGCGCGGTCGCGGAGAAGCGCGAAGCCCCCTTTGGGGGGAAGTACCCGGCAGCGCTAACTTTGAGCCAAGGATGGAAGCAAACGGAGAGGCAGGGACAGCGAAGCGGACATGCCCCCCTCCATCCCATCCCCTCCCCGCGGCTTGTATTTAACTACGGAAAGGCAGAGACGGGTGCGCTGGCTGCGCGCAAGCACCGGGGCGCACCCCGCAGCTCCGCATCCAGGGCCAGGAGCTGCCAGGGGGCAGCGAGGGAAAATCCCTTTTATTTTTTTCTTTGAGCGCAAAATAAAACACGGAACGAAGAGAGAGAAAAAGAAAGTAGGTGGCGGTCCTTCCTTTTGTCTGTTGTAGAAGGAAAAGGATTTAAAAAAAAGCCCGGTAGTTCCAAACTCCTCCAGATTACTATTATTTTTTTTTCAGCAATAGGAGAGAATCCTTCTTGTGCATTTCACTCGTCTCCATGTGCTAAAAAGTTGTACAATAATTTCTCCTCATTAGCTTCATTATAAGCTATATTAGCAACAATTAAAAACGCAACATGAAAATGAAAAGACCAGGCGCGCAAATTGCAGCAAGACTCATTTGGCCTGCATTCCCCCTTTCACAATTACCAGGGAAATGAATTGAAAAGCACGCCCCTGCCTCAGTCCTGGTTGCTACAAGATGAGAACAATTAGCAAACTCCTTTCCACCACCTAATTTCGCGTGGTAACAAAATGGATTTTTCCCCATGAATGCCTAGCCGGCCTATTCATTATCTCTCCTCTATTAGTAATTTTCTGCTCCGTATTCAGCTAGCCAGCTCTTAATTTCCTCCTGTCTTGCAGTGTACACAGTGGCTCTTATGTCAGGCCCGGTCCATTTTTATCTTGTAATCATAAAGGCCACCAAAGCAATTATCGCTGGTCTTGACTGTAAAAGCTTGTCATTAATTAGCCTCCTTGCCTTCAGTGCTGCGGATTAGCCGGAGCTGAGGCTGAGTAAATGGAAATGCAGGTTCAGGAAGCCTCTCGGATTTGCTTGCCTGGATGCGCCCGGCAGAGAAGGAGGATTGCCGGGTTTGTAAACCCCGGGCGGCGGGGGGCGGGTGCGGAACTCGCCGAGGCCGGGCATGGGCCGCCCGCCGCCGCCTCCGCTCCCGCGCAGGCACCACCGGACCCACCGCCTCTCTCCTTCCTCCCTCCCCTAAACCGCGGCCGGCCCCTCCTCCAAATCCCAACAGCCACCAGGAGAACGGGGCTGCCCCCACCCCAGCTCCTCCGCCCAGCCCCGGGGGGCTCCGGGGCCGCCTCCCCGCATCCTCCCCATTGCTCTTCGCGGCCCCAGCCAAGTACCTGCCCCGGCCTCACAGGGCGGGGGAAAAGGGACTGGGGAGGAGGCAGCGCCGATAGCCGCCGCCGCCCGCTCTCAGCTCCCGCCGCCTCGGCCCTGGGGGCCTGGGGGGCAAAGGGCTGCTGCGCTCTGCCATTAGCATCTTCGTGAAAGGCCGCTGGCCCCACGGGGCCAGAGGTCGCAATCTGCATCTAAAAAGGCAGCTCCCGCCGAAGTGCCGGCGCCCCCTCCCCGAGCGCTGCGCCCCGGGACGTTAATCCGCTTCGCCGCGGTGTTTGGCCTCCCATCAGAGAGGCAGGGACAAGTCCCCGTTCCCCCTCCCCGGGACCCCCGGACCCTCCGCGGGCCGGCCCCGCTCTCCGGGAGGCCCGAGCCCCCCCCGCTGCCTCCTTCTCCCGCCTCGGCCCCGGGGGCGCGCAGGGGCACCGCTGCCAGGAAGGAAGAGGCTGGAAGGGGCAGTTTCGGGCACTGCTCCTGAATCTTTCGATTCTCTGCTTTTGCAACCACGGTTTTAAACGGTTTTCCTCCTCCGGTTGCCGTGTGAAAGAGCCGCACAAGTACCAGGGGAAAGGGCTATGCGAGGGAAACAATGAAAATGATGGAAGCAAAGTGCTGTCAAATGCCCCGAGTAAAAGAGCGCCCTGGCCTTCCCCCCGCCCCCCCCCCCCCCCCCCCCCCCCCCCCCCCCCGCCCCTGCGCCCCCCTTCCCCCCCCCCCCCCCCCCCCCCACCCCCGCCGCCCGCCCCCGCCCGGCCCCCCCCCCCGCCGCC